>JAUMHN010314028.1:0-18284 GCA_032360265.1 Heliamphora ciliata
GATAACCCATTTATTATCCTTAATAACCACAGAGTTATTAAAATAAACCAAATATCCGTTTTTAGCCAATCTAGAAACAGAAACTAAGTTTCTTCTAATGGCAAGTACATAAAGACAATCTCTCAATATTAAAACCCAATCTCTACCAAAACTGAGAGTGACATCTCCTACTACAACTGTTGTTACCTTTGTATTATTACCCATATGCAAGTAAATCTTCACATCACTAAGTTGTCAGGTTTTTTGGAACCCCTGCAATGAATTACAGACATGACTAGTGGCTCCCGTATCTACACACCAAGTACTGGTAGATAACAGCGCTGACTATGTTTTCACAACCAGTGAATAAAAATTACCTTGTTTGTTCTTCCTTTTGAGAAATACTGGATATAACTTTTTTCAGTGCCGGGTCTGGTTGTAGTAAAAATATCTACCTTTTGACTTTTTCACACCAGTCTGTGCTTCACTAACTACCTTAGAAACCGTGACTCCCTATTTCTGAACTTTTTTATTTTTCATGCCTTTCGGCCCAAATGAAGAATCTTTTTCAGAAACAAACACATTTTTTGATATTGAATGAATACATTTGTAGTTAAAGCTATATCCAAGTCACTTTTCAGTCAACAAAATTTGGTCCCATTAGTTTGTTTTCTTTGAGTATTAAAGCGAGTGAGTTGAAAGCCATTTTAATCCTGAGAATCATATAATTAAAAAATCGTTAATTATGATGAGAAAAACTTTAAATTTATTTTAATTTGGTTCCCTCTACCATTTTAAAATTAATTCACCAGCGGCCTGATAACCTGAGAATAGCATGCCTCGATGGGAGGACGTCTACTATACTTTATAAGACTAGATAGGCAAATTTTTTTTAATTTTACTATCTAGACAATAGATCTTACCAAGTAAAATTAAATAACTGACATAATTTCGGTTCAGTATATAATAGCAGTGACTCAGATGGAAAGGATACTATT
Source organism: Heliamphora ciliata (assembly GCA_032360265.1). Classification (NCBI taxonomy): domain Eukaryota; kingdom Viridiplantae; phylum Streptophyta; class Magnoliopsida; order Ericales; family Sarraceniaceae; genus Heliamphora; species Heliamphora ciliata. The sequence continues at coordinate 978 of JAUMHN010314028.1, forward strand.
ATATATAGTTAAGTGTTAACCATCACCTAATCCCAAATTAATCGCTTCGCAGTGAACATTTCAAATGGAGAAGTGATGCACACTAATAATTATCCAAAATTATTTCTAAAAGAGGTTTGTACTTGCGATACCGCAATTAATCTGTCCGTTGGGGAGGAAGGACTTACTGCCAACACGCAGGGTTTAATTGCATCGCCTACAAACTGATGATGGAGACCGCCGGATTTATCTATGAATAAATTCCCTCTTCCACTTAGATTTTTAAAAATATTTTTTGAGAGTTATAAAAATTTATTTAATTAAAATAAATTTATTAATTTCGAATACCACATGATCTGAAAGAATCAAACATCTTCTTGCGTACACGATTTCAAAAATTCTAATTTATCAAACCATCTTTTCGTATTTAAATGTGTAACAAATAAATTTAATAAATTCATTAATTTCGAATACCACATGATCTGAAAGAATCAAACATCTTCTTCCGTACACGATTCCAAAAATTCTAATTTATCAAACCATCTTTTCGTATTTAAATGCGTAACAAATAAAATTTACTAAATGTACAGTTTTTTCTTTAGTTTTTCAGCTAAGATAGTGATTAAAGACATTTATTTATTTTATTTTTTATTTTTTATTTTTTAAAAATTAATAATTTATTTCGATTAAATATTTTTCTATTTAATTAATTCAAAATCCAAAATTAATTCACACGTTTTTCCAAGATATTCAATTTTTAAAAAAATCATCTTAAACATGATATTTTGTAAAAAAAATAAAATATCTAAAGTTTTTGATTTAATTAAAATTAATTAATTAAAAATTTTATTTTTATTTTTCATGACAAAATATTTTAATTAAAATCAAATTTTTGAATTAATTAAATTAACTGGATAAATAAAACAGATATGCAATCATCCACGCAGTTCTTATATATATAAACACGATATGCATATGTTATGATTTTATGATCCAAGTAAAATACTGAGGTGTTTCAGTCTCTCTAAGAGAATCAGCTGTTTCAATCCATGTTCGCATTTGATTCAATTTTTTGACTGTATCAGGATTTTCTGTTACTATCTGATATATTAATATATATCAAATTAATCTCGTATATATCAGAAAATCAACAAAAAGCAACCCCGGGAGAGGGAAACCATCAGGCCACCACCAGCCACCACTGGCGCCGCCTTGCCGTCACCTTCAGGCAGCTCCTACCGCCTCATCCCGGCTCTGTTTTCGACAAGCTTTATATCATTGGAAAGCTCTCGAAATATAAAATTTTTTTGTCAAAAATCTACTGAAAGGGTGCCTAAAAAATGGCCAAAAAAACTGTCCGAACTTCAAAAAACGCTACTGTCCGCAACAACACTGCTCAGCCAACTTCCCAGGACTTTTTCGACCTCTTCCCAAACTCGGTTTTCAACATATTTTATATCAAAAGAAAACTATCAAAAAGTACTATTTTTCTATGAAAAATTTTGCTCAAAAACAACCCAGAAAAATAGCCGAAAACACTTCCAAAATCAGCTGCCGCCGCCTTTAACCGCCAACTTTCTGAGTTCGTTCTAACCTCATCCGTACTCTGTTTTCGATGTACTTTATATCAAAAGAAAGATCTCGAAAAGTACTATTTTTTATGAAAAATTTTGTTCAAAAATAATTACAAAAACTATCAAAAAATTGCCTAGAAGCTACTACAGCCAAGCGCCACCGTCGCCAGCCTGTTTGTCGCCTGTTTGGGTTGTGATTTTCTTTTTTTCTAGTTTTTAATAGTATTTTAAGGTATATTTTACTGCTATTTTATATTTTAAAAAATATTCTAAAAAATAGTCCCAAAAATAGCCCAAAAATCATAAAAATCGCCGCCGAACGGCCGCCAGCAAAGCCACCAGAACCGGACTATTTTGGTGATTTTTTCTTGTTATTTTTTACTTGTTTTTTATGCAATTTTTTATACATAAATACTGCAAAAAAAATTTATCAAGAAAAACTATTTAAAACCATTAAAAACTTACCGCGATCTGTGGCCCATTAAACCCGAACTACCGCCGGTGCTGCCTTTGTTCTTCGTGTTCTTGGACATGTTCAACATATTCTTAAATAATCTAAACAAATATTTCAAAAAACTAAAGATAGCTATTACATTGATCCTATGTTCCGAAAGCTCACATTCAATCTATCACGGTTAAGCCCCGTGATTAAAAAAATAATCAACATTCACACCATTCAATCAAACAGGAAAAATAAATGACGATCATAAAATCGGGATTAAATGCCTGTAAAATAAAATTAGCAACAGTTCTAAAACTACCTGACCCCGATAATCGTAAATAAAAAACAAAACGACTGTAATACCAATTGTTGGAGGCAAGATTGTCAAAATCTTTGTTGTTGCAAACGATTAACGAAAAAAAAAATTAACTGGACGGGCAATCACCAAAATGGACTCCAAATAAAACTTTTGATAACAAACGATCAAAATAAAACCCATGCATCCGAAATTAATTTAGAAAAATACCTTTTTACCGGTCGAATTTTCAACTATGATTTGAATCCAAGTTGAAGCTTCTGTCATATCTTCTACTGTATTCTCTTATGCAATTTTCGGATATAGTGTGGGGTATAATCCTCCGAGAACTCGTACCGGCAGAACCAACACAGCTTTAGTCTTACAAGATAAGTTATGAAACTTGTTCAACTTACCCGCATATATATTGGGGTACAGCAAGGACCTAGGAAGTAATTATGAGTAAGATTTCTAGTGGAACACAGATACGTATCAGCGGTTTTTGTAATTAAACAAACCTCATAGCGGTATCTACAATTATGAAAAACCAACAGCGATTTTTGTAATTTCTATAAAATACTAAATTACAGTTCACACCACTAAAAAAATATAATTGTACTATGACCCATAATCTCAAGACCATATAGCATTGAACTCCTGTTATTAAATGTTTACCATTTCTCCCCACGTTAAGATTTTCGATACCCGCTAATTAACTTTAATTACTGACAATTTAATTTAATCGGCATCTTGATATTTCTTAAACCATTCCGTTTAACTTATTTGACCACCAGATAATTAAATCCACCTGTAGGGTTTGGCCCGGTCAAAACTTATAAGCTTCCTTAAGGGAGTGTCGTCAATCCCGATCTTTCAGAACGTGAATTCCGTCAATAATTAATATTCGCCATATAAATAATACCGTCATCCAACTCACCAGGAATATAGACCCATATAAGATTGCACCCTCTAATGAATCAAAATAACGAATATTAAATAAATGTAAATCAATAATTATTTTAAGATTAAGAGTATAAGCACTATTCATAATAATCTTGGGGTGTAAATTAATTTATATAGTCAGTATAAAATTAATTATCCCAAATGTCCTGTTCAATATACACAACGTGTACTAGTACAGAGAGTCAGAATAATAGACGATGTTATTATCTGTTCCCCGTAACCAAGGCAGGCCTACTAAAACTCTGTATTACAGTCGTACCGATGGTAAGTCTATTTCCATCTAAACTGTGAATATAAAACTTATATTCTGTAAAAACTTAAAATCTAATCTTTTGTGTGCAAGTCGTACTCTACACACCAGATTAAATACTATACAGAATATCGGACATCCATGCATAACATTAAAGAAATGATACACATATATTGCTCATAAAGATTCTCATAAAATAAAAAATTAATTTTATTAAAAAATAAATTTAAATACTAAATTATGATTTTCAGTATACCAACCCTAACAGATCCAACCGCAAGAATTTCCTCATTACCACAGAGGCCATTGGCTCAAGAGCCTGCACTCCAGCCCTAGTTGCCTAAGCCATCGCTTTCATTGTAGCAAACATTTCCTATACCATGTCAGCACTGTCCACAGGTTCCTGCGGGGCATGAATGTCCCCTTCTCCGGAACCTGGACATATACACGACCTCGGCCACGACCCCGTCCCTATCCTCCCCGCGTGGACATAATTCTATATGAAGGCAACATGACAGGCTAAGCTTTCATACAACATGTTATTACTAACGTAAAAACATAACACACATAAATATGCTAACACTGTAAGCACATCTCACATACCGAGGAGAACCAACAAGACGGACGGGTCAATTTGGATAACCTATTCAGATTCCTTGCTAGAAAACACATCGGCCAAATGCGTTTCTAACTTAGCTTTTGAATTTGTTAATCCAAACGCCCTAAGATAAGACTAATCTATCTCAAGATTCAACCTCCATACTCATGTATACACCAACTATCATGCTTAACAGGGTATCAAGATGTCATAAAAATGCTTAAACACATGCAAGCAAGCATACGCAATCATTCTCACCAGGTGATGCACTCTTTTCCCATGGCTCTAAAGTATTCAAACCTAGAGCTCTGATACTAAGTTGTCACGCCCCAAAAATCAGGGTCACGAGAAAAGCCCACCGAATCACCATTTATAAAAATATATATATATAGGATTTTACTGGTAACACAATTATCCAAAAATAATATAACTTTTGGAATTTAAAAAAGTACCCAAGGTTCATCACTCAGTGCAACATGCATACCTGTCCATACATGTATAATATACAGTCTCAAGGCTTACAAAACACGCCTTCATAAACAAGCAACACATCATACATGTTTGTATAGTAAAAAGGGAAAAACTATATAAAAGTCTTCCTACCACCACGGCACATCTAGATCAACTCCACGTGATCATCAACACTTGAAAAAGGTTTTAACAAATCCCACTACGTGAGTCGAAACCCAATAGAAATAGACTAAGATGCAGTAAAGCAAGATATGCAATCACATAGAATAAACTAAACTCAACCACATGAGTCTCAAAACGATTTTACTTCATAAAACTCCCAAGTTTTCTATCCTCAAAACCAAGCATTTCAACAATGCAAATAACGTTCACAGTTGAAGAAAAATCGTAACCAAAACGTTAATTTCTACTCGGATCACACAACCGAGAAAAGAAAAATGAATCCTATATACCGACTCTGTCAAAAGGGACAGAGGTAACAACTATAGAATCTTGTCCATTACCTATCCCTTAATCATTTAAGACCTGTTAGGTAATGACAAATTCTATATGTAGCCACCACAATGTAAAACACTTCCTTTACAGGCCCGAAATCTGACGGAAAAAAAGCTCCCACCCTTTTTTTATAGGAATCACCCCCAAGGACAAAAGTACCTACTTTGCGCACGTTTTTAGACTTCCACCGAGGGCAACTCGTGCCTAATACTCGTTATCTCGGCAATCTATAGAATCATTTGAAAATCAAATCGTAGCTCGACTACAAAAATATTTTCACAATTATACATTAAACATGTAAGAAGATTCATCCATCAAACATGGAGATCAAACAAAAACATTTATAAAATATTTTTTCCCACTTCAAACAAAACGTTTCAAAACTGAGACTCAACCCCGAGAGTTAGCTTCAAAACCTCCAAAACACGTTTTTTTTTTCAAGCCTCCTTTTTGAAGAAAACCACAGATAAATATCACATTCTAAAAGACTACGGACTCTTGGAACTCACCCCGATCTCTAAACTCTTCTTCTCACACAAAGAAAGAAAAGGGTCAACACCAATACAAAAAGTGTCGACACAAACAGCAAAAATGTCAACACAAACAACAAAAGTGTTAACACAAACAGCAAAAGGTATCGACACAAACAGCAGGAAAGGGTCAACACAAATAGCAAAGGTATCGACACAAACAGCAAAGGTGTCGACACAAACAGCAAAAGGTGTCGACACAAAAGAACAGAGAGATTCAATGCAACAGCAACAGAATGCTCAACACCAACAGAAGAAAAAATGATCAGCACAAACAAAAAAGGTGTCGACACAAAAAAATTATCCCGACCCAAACCCGGGTCCGTGAGCTAAACCCAAGACAAACCATACATAGCTCTATCCACAGGTAAAACCCTAAGACATGAGAAAATATTATATATACCATTCAGAGGATTTAACAAAAGATCAAAGTTCCAAAATTACATCCCCAAGTTACCACAAATGTTTGGAGAAACATACATTTAGTATTAGCCATCATTTTCACAACATCACTTCCATTTTTACATGCAACAACAAAAAGAAATCATGGCTCCCACACTTTGCTCTTTCCCAAGACATCTATAGCTCTGCTATCACCTCGCTCATCGAAACTTCAAATGTGTTTGACATATATACATGAGCCGAAACTCGTAGGATAAAGATTAACTCATATCTAATACATGATTTGTGAGGTGTGATGGGTGTAACAAATAAAAATGCACATTTTTACCAAATTATTTCTTTTTACACACACATACTCACGCACACCCAGATTTATCTCCATTTATCCATTTCTTTACCATTCATAAATCTTTCATTTTCATTCCCGGTTCTCACAAAATCGTGTCACCTCTAATGAACCGATGTCGAGTGCAGCTTATAGAAACCCCTCCTTATTAATCCTAATAGGCTACGCAAAGCCATTGGATAATAGATAACTCTATAACTCACCACGACACAATACCACATTTCGGAAACTAACCCGTGGGCATGTGATCCCCATCTTGCTAAAGTTTTCAGTCTTTCACCGCGGAACCGCTAGCCCAACTTATTCCACATCAATCCGTACGGTTCATTTTAGGTTAAATTAGATTCATTTTCACAACCCGGGAGTCCAACCCACAATGGTTCCTCTCCCGCTCAACACCATAATACATCATTATGATTCCTAACCCCAAGTTACCATCACGACTTTCGGTACACAATTTCTCATTTCTCAACTTTCATTATACAATGTCTCATTTTGCCACTTTCGTTACACAGTTTCTCATAAATCACAGTGTTACCAATTTTTCATAGATCACAATATTATCACATACCCATAACACAAGATTGATATGAAGAGGATCACCTCAATTTAAAAAAAATACACCTATCATGTATACATATACATATATCAATTCGAAACTCACATTTAGTGTAAAGAAGACTCAATCAACAGGTCTAATGCATACATCCCAACTCAATTTAGATATATCAATAAATGTGCCGCAAGCTCAAGGGACTAGGAATTTAGTAAAAATGGTCAATATGAATGAAAATATGTTTTTCCAAAACGTTCGGCCAAAAATTGGTGAAAAATGGTTTTAAAATTTTGATATACCTTCACTATTTTGATCATAACTTTTTCTACAAAAAGAAATTTTTTTGTGAGAGTAGTCTTATTGGAAAGAGGACTTTTGGGGCTTAGATTCAAGTATAAGAACAACCCAATTAGGAGTCCGGATGAAAGAGATATGATCAAAAGAAGTTAGTCCTGCGTAGTCAGTCCGCTCGAGCGGACATCGGGCGCTCGAGCGCCCAACCTTCTACCATGCGAGCGCTCAAGCGGACAAAGCTCCGCTCAAGCACGCTGGCACCCGAGAGAAACCCAGATTTGCCCCTATTTTGAGCTTTAAACCTCCAAACACATAACCCTTATCCAAAATGCTTCAAATCTTTAATTTTAAATCAAAAAACACTAGATTCAAGTCTCAAAACTTCTTTTTAATGCTATAAGAGATCAATCTCATGGGTAATCACCTCTCAAGAATCTCTACTTTATAAAAATTAACTCAATCCACACACCAATCTACCAATATGTTAATTTAGCATGCAATTAACTCAATTTTTACTCATATATAGAAAATATCAACCCAAATCTACGCAAAACATGTGAGATAATCTAAAACCTACCTTGGATTCGCTCGAAAGCTTGTGATTTCTTCAAATCTTTCTCTTAAGGTTTGGATGTTGGGTCTTCTTGCTCTCCCAAGGCTTTATCTTTAATCTCCTTGCTCCAAAGCTTGATCTTCACCTTGCTCACCCTTAATCAAGCCTTGATCTTCAAGATTTAAGAATGAAGGGTTAGGGTTTGGAGATATGGTGGCCCTTTCTCTCTCAAGGAGAGAAGAAGAGATGAGAGAAGAGAAAGGGAGAAGAGGGGAGATGAGAAAAGCCACGTGGATGGGGTTCAGAATATAAGGGACTTATATATACATATTCCATATTTTTCCCCAAGGCTTGCGAACCTTCTAGCTTATCTCGATAGCTCGCTCGAGCGAACCTTCACCGCTCGAGCGGTGGTCCCTGAACCAGAAATTTAATACACTCCTTTAAAATAAAACCCAATCTTCAACCACATTCTCATGACCTCATTTCAACTTTTCTCGTTAGCAGGTTACCAAAATTTATTGTTAATTTAAATCTTTAAAATTATTTCACAACTCGTTAATTTGTTCACGAACGTCCATACAGTTAAAACTCATATTCTAACTCTCCTCATTCTAACTCTGAGCGGTCACTAGACGTTGAAGAATCATAGTGATCTTTTCTGTCGTCTCTCGCACTAAGTCGGGTTCTAAAATGGTGGTCTCTCCCACATCTGCCCAACACACTGGTTACCTACTCGGCCTAGCATACAAAACCTCATACTATGCCATCCCAATACTGAACTGATAACTATTGTTGTATGCAAATTCTGCCAATGGTAGATGATCTTCCTAAGAACCCTAAAAATCAAGTACAGAGGCTCTCAACATGTCCTCACAATTATGTATGGTCCTCTCAGACTGACCGTCGGTCTGTGCGTGAAAAACTCTGCTAAAGGTCAAGTTCGTCCCCAAAGCTACCTAAAGACTCTGCCAAAAGCAAGATGTAAAGCGTGGGTTTTGATCAGAAACAATAGTCACAGGTACTCTGTGTAACCGGACTATCTACGGACATACAACCTACCTAGTCTATCCACCGAATCCTTCACATGAATGGAAAGAAAGTGTGCAGACTTCGTCAATCTATCAATCACAATCCAAACAGCATCGTATCCCTTCGGCGATCGAGGAAGTCCTGATAAAAAATCCATCATGACATTCTCCCACTTTCACTCCGATATCGGCAATGGCTGTAACAATCCTGTCGGTCTTTGGTGTTTCGCCTTTACCTGCTGACAAGTAAGGCACCGAGACACAAACTAGATCATGCCCCTCTTCATTTCTATCCACAAGAACTGACGGTGCAGATCTTGATACATCTCCGTGCCTCCTAGATGCACTGCAAGACGTGAATGATGGAAATTATGTAGTACCTCGGTACGACACGACTCTGGTATAAACAATCTCCCTATCAATCTCAAACTCAGAGCAGGGCTCACAACCCATCCCGAAGTGTCCTTCCCACTAATAATATGATCCCGTATCATCTGAGCCTCCTAATATGTCTGTTGAGCCTTTAGCACGCGTGCAACCAATGTAGGCCGTGAAGCCACTGAAAATAAGGTCGCGCCCTCCTTGTCTCCCTGAGATAGATCAAACTCACAAATGTCTCCAAGCATACCCCACTCTCGCATAGTCATGGAAGCTAATGTACTATGAGATCTCCTCCAAAGAGCGTCTGCCACAACATTGGCCTTCCCCGAGTGGTACTATAAGTCAAAGTTATAGTCTTCCAATAACTCCATCCACCGTCATTGGTGTAAATTCAAGTCTTTCTGTGAAAACAAATATTTTAAGCGCTTGTAATCAAAGAAAATCTCAAAGTTCTCACCATAAAGATAGTGCCGCCATGTCTTCAAAGTAAAGACCACAGCTGCCAACTCCAGATCATGTGTCAGATAGTTCTTCTCATGGGTCATCAACTGCCGAGACCCGTAAGCCACAACCTTACCCCCCTCCATCAAAACGCAACCCTGACCATCATGTGATGCATCACAGTACACTATGTAACCTAAACCTCTCTCAGGAATAATTAACACTGGGGAACTTGTCAATCTCCTCTTTAACTCCTAGAAAGCTAACTCACAGGGTTCATTCCACACGAACATAACTCCCTTCCGCGTAAGACGCGTCATCAGTGCTGCAAGTCTAGAAAAATCCTTCACGAAGCATCGATAGTAGCCTGCCAAACCCAGAAAATTGTAGATCTCAAAGACATCCTTCGGTCACTCCCAATCCATCACGGCATCAGTGTTCGAAAAGTCCACTGATACCCCATCTTTCGACACCACGTGTCCAAGAAATCTCACCTTTGACATCCAAAACTCGCACTTATTGAACTTCGCATACAAGCAATGCTCTCTCAGAAGCTGTAGGACAACACGTAGATGCTCCTCATGCATCTCCCTCGTGGGTGAATAGATAAGAATATCATCCACGAGCACAACCACAAAGTTGTCTAGATACGGGTGGAAGATACGGTTCATCAAACCCATAAACATCGCAGGAGCGTTCGTCAAATCGAACGGCATAACCAGAAACTCATATTGACCATAACGAGTCTGAAAGGCGGTCTTCGCTATATCCTCATCCCTAATCCTCAGCTGATGGTACCCTAACCTCAATTCAATCTTCGAGAAGCAGCTCGACCTCTTCAACTGATCAAACAAGTCATCAATCCTCGGCATATGATACTTGTTCTTCACGGTTACCTGATTCAGCTTACCATAGTCTATGCACAGTCTCAAGGACCCATCCTTCTTTTTCGCAAAAAGAGCTGGAGCTCCCCACGACGACGTACTCGAACGTACAAATCCTTTGTCAAACAACTCTTAAAGTTGTACCTTGAGTTCTCGCAACTCAACTGGTGCAAAGCAATAAGATGGCATAAAAATGGGAGCAGCTCTAGGAACCATATCAATGGAGAACTCCACATCACGGCTCGGAGGCAACTTAAACAGGTCGTCAGGAAAAACATTTGGGTAATCACAAACCACAGGGGGTAACTCCCCTTGAACCTCAATCGTCTCATCTAACATGTGAGCAAAGAAGAGAAACCCAAAATCCCCTCACTTTCGAGCAACATCGGGCATGGACACCAAGCCTTCATCCTGATCACCCACAAAACAAAAGTAATTACCCTCAAGCGTACAGATCGATTCCCTCCATTGATCGCAATCAATAAAGGCATAGTAGATAGCCAACCATTCCATCCCTAGGATGACATCAAACATGGTCATGTCTAGAATGATAAGATCAAACTCTAAACAACAACCGGCGACCCCCAACTCGCAAGATTTACAAACACTACGCAACACCATATTTTCACTGACCGGGGTCTCTATGCTCAATACACTACCCAACGAGTCTGCCTCCAACCCCAATGCAGATACAAAAGCAGAGAAAATAAATGAATGTGATGATCCCATGTCGATAAGAACACTGGCCCATGATCTATTTACTAAGAGAGTGCCTCTGATCATGGATGGAGTAGCTGTAGCATTAGGCATAACCGGTGCTTTGGAAGCACTGGGATCAGTAAGAACATAAGCTCTGCCCTGTGGTGCTCTAGCCTGCCCACTGTAACCCTAGGCCATCGACTGCCTCACCGACTGTGCTGAGGCACCACCTTCTGCAAACCTAGACATCTGAGCCCTAGGATGCTGCGAAGTCTGTCGTCTTTGTGTAGATAGAACAACTGACGCTCATGTCGCACTCTAAACACTCCCTACTCAGGGACAGTATCTACGAATGTGCCCAGACTGACCACACCTAAAACATACTAGTGGGTCTCTCCCTTGAGACTGGACAAGCGCTGAACTCTAGACTTGGCCCTTCTACGGGCACTCAGATGAACGATGCACTGGCTGTCCGCATCGATAACAAATAAGCTCCCTCTGCTCCGGCCTTCCTGTCGAGGCCACTGAAAGTGTAGGTGTAGACAACTGCAGCTGATATAAATGCACCGACTAAGAACCCAAACCAGTCGACCTCTGGCATTTTTTCCCGCGCCCATGGAATTGTGTACCTCCATCACCCTGCTGGCTCCTACTCTCCGTAGCTCTGTAGTTCTCTGCCATCGAGTTCTCTACTCGGATAGCGACTTCCACCATCTCAATGTAGACACACAAACCCAACGCTGCAATTCTATCCTTAATGGAAGGTCGAAGGCCCCTTTCAAACCTCTTGGTGCGCAACTCCTCCATTGACACCATCTCAGATGCAAATCGTGACAGATTCACGAGCTTGGCTTCATACTGGACCACTGTAAGGTTTTCCTGAATAAGGGAAAGAAACTCCTCTCAATATGTATCTCTCAAAGAACTCGGGAAATACTTCTCCCAAAAGACCCTAGTAAAAGCGGCCCACGTACTATCTACCATGATTTTGGCAAAACATCCACCATTCCCTCGCATCCTCCCAAAGTTGGAACGCTGCCAACTTAACACGCAAGGCATCCTCCTCAATCTCCAAAGTATCCATGATCGTCGTAGTTACTTCCAACCACTTGGTAAAAGCTTTGGGGTCCGGCTCCCCAGAGAAGGTTGGAGGATCCAACCGCCAGAATTCCCTCATTGCCACAGAGGCCCTTGCCTCAGGAGCCCGCAGTCTAGCCCTAGCCGCCTCAACCATCGCTATCATTGTAGCAAACATCTCCTGTACCATGTCAGCACCGCCCACAGGTTCCTGTGGAGCATGAGCGTCCCCTTCTTTCGGAACCTAGACATATGCACGACCTCGACCACAACCTCGACCATGACCCCGTCCCCATCCTCCCCGTGTGGACATAATTCTATATAAAGGCAACATAACAGGCTATGCTTTCATACAACATGTTATTACTAACGTAAAAACATAACACACATAAACATGCTAACACTGTAAGCACATCTCATATATCGAGGAGAAACAACAAGACGAACGCGTCAATTTGGACAACCTATTCAGATTCCTTGATAGAAAACACGTCGGCCAAACGCGTTTCTAACTTGGCTTTCGAATTTGTTAATTCAAACACCCTAAGGCAAGACTAATTTATCTTAAGATTCAACCTCCATACTCACGTATACACTAACTATCATGCTTAACAAGCTATCAGCATGTCATAAAAATGCTTAAACACATACAAGAAAGCATACACAATCACCTTCACCAGGTGATACACCCTTTTCTCATGGCTCTTAGGTATTCAACCCTGAAGTTCTGATACCAATTTGTCACGTCCCAAAAACTAGGGTCACACGAAAAGCCCATTGAACCACGATTTATAAAAAATAAAAAAAAATGATTTTACTGGTAACACAATTATCCAAAAATAATACAGTTTTTAGAATTTAAAAGAGTACCCGAGGTTCATCTCTCAGTGCAACATGCATTCCGGTCCACACATGTAAAATATACAGTCTCAAGGCTTACAAAACACGCCTTCAGAAACAGGTAACACATGATACATGTTTGTATAGCAAAAAGGAAAAAACTATATAAAAGTCCTCATGCCACCACAGCACATCTAGATCAACTCTACGTGATCATCAACACCTGAAAAAGGTTTTAACAAATCCTACTACGTGAGCCGAAACCCAATAGAAACAGACTAAAATACAGTAAAGCAGGATATACAATCACATAAAATAAACTATACTCAACCACTTGAGTCTCAAAACGGTTTTATGTCATAAAACTCCCAAGTTTTTCATCCTCAAAACCAAGCATTTCAACAATGCAAATAACCTTCACAGTTGAAGAAAAACCATAACCAAAACGTTAATTTCCACTAGGATCACACAACCGAGAAAAGAAAAATGAATCCTATGTACCGACTCTGTCAAAAGGGACAGAGGTAACAACTATAGACACTTGTTCATTACCTATTCCTAAATCATTTAAGACATGTTAGGTAATGACAAGTTCTATACGTAGCCCCCACAAAGTAAACCACTTCCTTTACCGGCCCGAAACGTGAGGGACAAAAAGCACCCACCCTTTCTTTACAAGAATTACCCCGAAGGACAAAGGTACCTACTCTGTGCACGTTTTTGAACTTCCACCAAAGAAAACTCGTGCCAAATATTCGTTGTAACGACCCAGTACAAACCCTAGTTGTAACAACCCGGTTGATAACAATCCGTGAAAAGACCCGGCCCAAACCCTAAGTGTCAGTGACGGATAGTCCACGAGACCATATAACACGAAAAATGTTCAGAACCCTAACTCAAATCGAAAACCCTAAGTTCGGCCCGAAAACTCCAAAAAGATCCAAAACTCAGGTAACAAACCCTTAACACCCGGAGAGTCTCTTAACATTCTAAATTAAGTATATATCGTGAAATAATAAATTAAAAATTAAAAAATCCTCATAAATCTGATAAAATGACCATTTTGCCCCTAATACAGCAAAAAGCCTTAAAAATTTAAATTTTGACATATGGATACCCTAAATCAAATATTTAGGTACAATTAAGTAGAAAATGACAAAATAACATCAAAAATACCAAAAATATCCCTTAGTGGCCGATCACCTAGGGAAATGTGCCAAAATTGACTTTTTGCTTTCTTTTTAGCTTAAAATGATGAGAAATGTATTAAAGTAAGCATTATGATGATCCAATACTTGTTGAACAAATAATATACACAATAATATAGTGTTATAGGTTAACAAAAATAAATAAATCATTGTTGAAGTTCATACACAACAAAATAAGTTAAAAAATCATATATTGTCAAAATAGCTTAATCTGACTTAAAAGCCTACATCTATTTAATCAATTGTTATAAAAACTATGCTAATACATGAAAATACTATATTTCTCATAAACATACTAAACTAATAGGTTTCAGTAGGAAAAAATACCAAAAAGATATATTAAATTAACTTTTAATGCATTTTCTTGCACAATGGGGCACGAAAACCAAGCAAAATCTCTTGATTGATGGGGGATCAGATTTTTGTCTTCCCAAACTGACCCTAGATGTATTTTAGCATCCCCAAATCTGATTTTGTCCCCTAACAATTTGAACTACATTAATGAGCCCATGTGATGTGTGAGGAAGAACGGAAACAAAAAAAAAATACCTTTAATTAATTACCTTGTTCCCTAGCACTTTCTATATAAGCTATGCCCAAACACCTTCTTCCCCTTGAATATTTCGGTGGAGAGAGAGAGAGAGAGAGACCAGATTTTAATGGTTCTTGAGGGTCCATGGGAGTTTGAGAGAAGAAAGAAGAAGAAGAAGAAGAAGGAGGGATTCAAGAAATAGGTCTTTGGAGACCATGGTTTTAAAGCTAAGTCTAAATTCATCCTCCACCATCTTTTGATCTCTCAAATATGTAAGTAAAACCTCTAAACCTTGTATCTAAGATCCCTCAAAATATCTCCCAACACATCCCTTTAAACACTCTATAAATCAAGAACCGAAATCAAACCGAAAAGGTGTCGTAGTTGAAATTTAGGGGCTGTTATATTTTTGGATGATATGAGATGTTGTTGTATGTTGTTATCTTTGAGTTTGATGAAATCTAAGTGTGCTAATTCCTTGATATTAAAGTCTAGAACACAAGAATGCAAAGAAATGGAACAAAAACTTGACATAACATAAGTAAAGGACTTGAACCCTAAGAGGCTTAATTTTTGAGAACTTTGATGTTTCTACCCTGAGATTTGAAACACCATAACTCAATATAGAAATTTGATCTAAGTATGATTTTTATTTTCAGAGTTATATTTTTGTGTTATATTTCATCCAAAGTTGGTTTCAACTCATTTGTATAACTAGAACTCAAGATATTGCAATTTGACCAAAGTGTGTCATTTTCTGACCAGTCAACACTACTGACTTGGGAACCCTGTCTTAAAATGAGATCTGAACCTTGGTCAAAACATGAAAGCTGTATATAACATGTATATCTATCTATCCACCAAAAATAAGAACAAAATGTTGAGGTTGGACAGGTCAAAAACCCTTTTAAAGTCTCTGTTGAGTTTCAGCCCCCAAGGAACATTCTATTACATATTTTTGTGTAGTCCAAAACCCCTATTTTTAGTGATCTATTCCAAAAGTGATTTACATGAACATTGTAACTAATATATTAAAGTACTTTTTGCCCAAAATTCAGACCTTAAAGCCTCGGGATGATACCCCAAAATCGTTTCAAACCCTCTGTCCAAAATCGTCTCTGCTGAGTTTTAGCGGCTGACAGAACCTATTTTCTAAAATGGCCAAAACTTCTAATTTGTTTCAAACAACTACCCTTAGCTCAAAACATAAACTTTGTAGGGAATTTGTTAAAATAGAACATACAAAAAAATGGGCTCATTTGGACTTCATTTGGTACTCCAAAATCGAGAGCAACAGAAGTTAGTTTTTGGTAAAAATATGAAGAAAGTGCTGAACCATTTTTGCTTAGGATAAATTGTTCACCTATTTGCCTTAGGATTTAGCCTTGGTGTTAAACATGAGAGTTGTAAAAAATATTTTTATCTAAATAGTGTATAAAAATTATAAATTAATTCCATGTCTGGATACCCCGAAACCTTGTCGGTCCTTTTAATTTAATACTTGATTTTAGCCTTAAAAGTTGCTAAGTGTGATTCGAGCACCCTTTGCTATGAGACCCAAGTTTTTGTATGATTATTTATTTAAATTAGTCGATTAATATTTCTAAGTGAATGTATGATGATTTAGAACCCATGCTATCATATTTGAATCATATCTTGAGAATTGTAGTTTGTACTTCACATACTTGTATCTTATGCTTTGCGCGTTGTACCATGAATCTTGCTATGTTAATGCCATGCAATAAATTGTTGCACTTGAGATCAATGCTACACATTATGAACATTATCATTTGCATCCTGACATGTTGGAGTCCATCTGTGCAAATCATTGTTGGGATGGGCTGTATTGAGATTATTCTTCTTGGTTCTAAGTCTAGGGCGTCCATGGTTGTCATTTTCAAAAATGTTTTGGTTTATACACTCTGGGTGCGTCCCCGGTGTTGCAAATAATTTTGGTTTGTACACCCTGGGTGCGTCCCTAGTGTTACAAAAATGGTTTATAAATATTGTTGGGCACCATGGGTTCGTCGCAAGCATTCTGGTTTCGATAACTTGGACATTAGGTAATTCAAAGAGAGCCTAATTCGGTTAACCTAATCCCATTGGGTAACTCGGAGAGAGCCTAATTCGGCTTACCAAATCCCACTGCGGTGGTTATTCGGAGAGAGCCCAATTATGGCTGTCCTAAATCCCTCATCTTGGTACTTTGTATAATGTGAACGTCTCTTGAATTCTCTTAGACTTTGGGTTGACATCGACGAAGGTATCACGCATCTTAAGGTGGATTTTGTGCGCATATAATTGTCGATCCAGATAAGGGTGGCTGAATATTTTGGTTGGCCAGCCCCCACGCCATTGTCATTGAGTAAAACAGCTGTGGCATGAAACTAGGTGACGTGGTTACTATTCGCAACGAGGCGCGATGATGGCTTTGGTGATCAAGTCCCATTAAGTCTACTCTGGTGA
>JAUMHN010314137.1:0-18283 GCA_032360265.1 Heliamphora ciliata
TAAAACAAGTCAAGTATTGAATCTTGCTAACAAAAATATTGTGAATTAAAATTGAAGCAAATTTGCATTATTATCTTTAAACTAAATGTCATGCTTAAACATTAGGGTCACGCGAATGCCCACCCGAAAGACAGTTTGAGAAAATAAGATTTGCAGTTGGAAAACCCTCAACTGAAAAAGATACATCATTTGGATAAAATTCCACAGTTCAACACTCATAAACTGAAAACACGCATCTCATACATGAATAAGCATATTACCTAAAGGCGTACAAAACCCGCCATCACAGGCATTACATGTAAAAGTACATGTGCAAACAAAAGGGAAAACTACAGCAAGTCTTCTATCACCTCCACAACTAGGTCAACGCCACATGCTCACCTGAAAAGGTTTTACAGCAAAATCCCACACCGTGAGCCGAAGCCCAATAGAACATAGATAATAAAATTGTAAAGCAGGTTATGCAATTATAAGCATACAAACTCCACCACAGGAGCCCCAAAAACGGTTTTCCATCTCAAAATCACAAGTTTTCATCCTTCAAACTATGCATATCATCCTAACAGATATCATGCCATAGTTAAGGAAAAGCAGTAATCAAATAGTAATCTCCACTCATGTCACACAGCTGAGGAGAAAGATATAAATGAAATCCTATGTACCGACTTTGTCACACAGACAAAGGTAACAACTATAGACTTCTTCCCATTATTGTAGACCCAAGTCACACAGACTGGCTTGGTAATGACAAGTTCTATACGGAGTTACAACAACAACGCCATTAATGGAGGCAACCGACTCAATTTTCGGGGATTAACCCGAAGGTCCACAGCACCCACACATTGCCATTTACGGAGGCAACCGACTCAATTTACGGGGATTAACCCGAAGGTCCAGAGCACCTACGCTGCGCACATTTTTTGACTTTCACCGAGGAGCACTACAGGCCCACATGCAACCACACACTATGTCACGGTACATCTATGGATAACATTTAAAAACCCACAAAGCATTTATAAAATGATCCAATCCATCAACCATGGAGATCAAAAACTATTTCCAACAAAACGTTTAAGATTTGAGACTCAACCCCGCGAGTTAGTTCCAAACCTCCAAAAAGACGTTTTTCACCCGTTTCACAAAACACCTCATTTTTAAACCTCATTTTAAAAACTACGGATATCAACATACCCATATCATGAAATAAATTGAGAAAGGCGTAAAAACCCACTTTTACCCAAAAACTAAGGTTTAAACATGAAAACAGTATTTGATGTATTTTCTACCTGGTGAAAACACGTATAATTGCACAAAACACCCTTATACAGCAGTAGGGTCTAGAATCTTACCTCAGAGAGTCAAGAACTCGACGTCTCAAAACTGAACGGCGTCAGAACAAAAATTCGTCCGGATGGATGCGAAGCCCTTGGCCCCGACAACAAGGATCCACGAAGGATCGAACACAAACCAAGCCCCGGGCCCTCAAAGCTAGAGAGAAGGCAGGGAAAAGGGGTTTCTTAGCTGTTAAGAAATGTTTTTGTCTCAAGATCTCCGCCACAGGTCTATTTATAAGAAACAAAAAAACACAATGTTCAGTCGCCCGAACCCACCCCCTCAGTTAACTGAACTTAAGACCAGAAGCGTATTGGAATTTGTTGTGATTTTTCAGCCCAAAAACCAACCCAACCAACCTAAACAAGGTCTGAAAAAATGTAAAACACATCTACGCATGCTGTTCTACAACTTTAAACATAAATCATGCATCGATGCCATCATATACTGGAATAAAAGCGTCATGTATATAAACAACTCAAAATTACAAGGTTTAGGGTCTCACACTAAAAGACTTTAAAAGTTAGCATCTTCATTTATGCTTAACCCTTTTTTTGGACTTATTATTCATTTCAAATATACTTGTGTTTTAATTAATAAGAAGTTTTAAATTTTGTTTACACTTGTACTTAAATATTTCATCACAAGGTTTTGCTTATAAGTTTAATATAAATTGACTTGTGATTTAAATAAGTAATATTTTTGTGAACTAAAGATCATACTCTTGTGTTTGATTATTTAATCTAAGTTTTTAAAATACCTAATTCACCCCCCTCTTGGGATTACACACGTAATATCAGATTTATTAATCCTAAAAGAAGGGTTCTAAGAATCTATATGCTCATGAAAAGGCTAATAGGTCTTCACTCAGCGTACCTTCTGAATAGAGTTAAGAATATATCTCCTAATGCCAAGAATGGTGCAAGGCATGGTCAAACAGTACGCAATAACTATTTTTGTCACATCTTTGAAAGCATATGGCCAGAAGGCTTGTTGGCTTTTCCGACATAGCCCCGAGACAGTAAACTGATCAAGGTATTGGGTAAGAGGAGCGAGGATTTGAGAATCAAGCACATAAATATGCAAATGCAAATGCGAATATTGATGAAAAGTTTACAACAAAAACCATTGAGATTTCAAGTTTAGCCCTCTTGTGATTTTTCTTTTGAAAACTAGTACCCAGCGGAGTCGTCAAAAAAAGCTGTGGATGCTTTGGGTTGTACGTGGCGGATGCACTGGATATCCATTGTTTTTAAAAAATATTCTTCTTTCTTTTTAAAAAAAAGTCCAAGATATCTAAGCATTTTTTTTGAAAAATGGAGTCACCACTTGATTTTTGAAAAAAATTATGAAAAATAAAAATAAGGCTACGGGTCTTTTAAAAATGTAACCAGAGAAAGAAAGGGTTCGAGGACTAGGGTACGAAAAGAAAAGGTGTTAGGCATCCTTTTTGCCCAACCATAAGGTTAGTCTTTATTTTGCCAATATTGGTTCTCATTGTAAACGTTTTAAAGATAACATATACAGAACGAGAAGTTAAGAGAGTTCAAACAAAAGCAAGCAAAAAAACAAGAACTTAGCTATGATTCTAGGGTCATACAACTTGGTTATTATTTTTAGATATGTTACATGTATTGTTTGGGCAAAACAAAGAAAAAAATATGCGAATAAGCGATAAATAAACAAATAAGATTCTAAGGGTTATACAACAATGTTTCTATCCCTATCATGATATAAACAGGCTATACATAACAAGAAGAAGGGACTTAAACATCATATTTTAAGCTAATGAACATGCACAAAACTCACGGCCGTAGCAACAAATGTTGCGGCCTCGACATAAATAGTCACAAAACAGGAGGTCGTGACAAAAATAGGATTACTGCGAAGAACAGAATAAAAATATCTCACGGTGGTAACAAATAAATGTCGCGACCATGATTTTTAGGAAATACAGAAAGGGTATATACATCTCACATGGCCTGGAATAGGCTTAAATAAATAAGATATGCTGGAAAGAGACAATAACCTATTGGTTTTAGGCTAGATCTACCATCATTCATCCTCTATACAAGCAATAACTCTAAACAGAATATAACGGATGACAAATATGAATAATAGAATGCTTGAAACACACTGTCATGATATTAGCTTCACAAAAACCTCACAACCGTGACAATCGGATATAACGGCCGTGACAAACATGAAGAAAAATGAGACGACCGTCATATTATCATGTCTTCAGAACATATAGATATGAAGGTGTATAAAATGAAAATCATGACCCATTTGGTCTAGGCCAAATCTACCATTAATTACCCAACAAAAAGATAAACAGAGGTACAAAAAGAAAAAATACTAAACAGAGCAACAATAAGGATGTACAAGCTTGAAATAAACAGATAACAGGGAGTTTTGAAGAGGATTTTTGCATTTCTTGCCTTAAAATAATGTCACGACCGTCACAATAAGATGATGCGATCGTCCATGTAGAGAGGCATAAATGTATCGGCACATATGAAAAGGATATGGCTGTAACAGTGGGTTTAACAAAACATACGGTCGTGACATACAAAGGTCATGACCGTCATGTTTCAGAACCTCAATATGCTTTAATTTGATGTGTTCAGTGTGCTTGTGGGTATCGAAACAGGACATAAACTAATGTGAATATACAAAACAAAAGGCTATAAGCATACCGCTAGTAATGAATACTTGAAGGAAATAAATATTTACATTGACATGAATGATAAATAAGCAATAAAACAATGGAAACCTTATCCACGACACCCTCGGGGGAAGAAGGTAAGGGTTTAAGAAGAGTCGTGATATCCTAAGGATACCTCATGTGAGTATCCACCTCAAATAGCTCCTCCGTGGTGAGAATATGATACCTCCAAGCCAATGAATATACTCCAAGAACTCCTCCAGGGCAAGCAAGAACATGAATGAGGCTCGAGAAGTATGTGATGGATGAGAGAATATCGAATGAGGGTATTTTGACAGAGTTTGGTCCTCCAAGTATGTTTCGCTTTTATTTCTGCTTGGAATCGCCGCCTATTTATAGGCAAGGCGAGCAACACAAACCCCTTTTAGGATGCTGCCACCAATCCAAAAAGGGTTCAAAGTGACGGCCACTACCTTTTTACTTTTGTACAGTGGAGGCTGCTACCTTTATTGTGGTGAAAAGGACAACACGGCTTTCAAAAGTCACGACCTAGATAACAAAGCAACGACCGTGACAAAGAAAGTCATGGCTTGATTTAGGGTTTTCAAAAAGGTTATGGCCATGAGAGTAAGGACACGGCCTGTTCTGAGGTTTTCAAAAAGGTGGCGGCTGTGTGGATGGAAATGTCACGGCTTGATGGTTTTTTTAAGGTTTTGGGGTTTTGAGCCATATTTGTGATTTTCCTTGCTTGGGGGTATCTTTGAGCAAAATTCTCATACTTTTGTCATTGGAGCACATTCAAGATAGGTACCTAAGATTCGGCTTGGTCATATTAGGGTGTCTACAAATGTATGAAATATGTGTGTGTTGGAGAAAATGAGATTGGTTATATGTTTATTGTGTTTAAAATCAAATGAGTTTTGGTTTTGATTGGAGTTGCTAGGTTATGTTGTATTTAAATCCTCGAAATAGAGGTTATACATACGTGTGGTTGAATTTTTCGATGAATTGTTAGTTTAGTTAATGTACCGAGGCAATGTGATGTTGATAATGTGGGTTTGAATAACTTATCGATGAAAAACTGAAAACTTGCATATGATTGGATGCCTTACCCATTGGTTAATCCCGTAAAAGAATGCATGGGTGCCCTACCCTTTGGTGTGACTGTAAAAGAGTGCAGAGGTGCTCTACCTTTCGGTTGATCAATAAAAGTATACAATTGTGTGGTTAATTATAAAACATATATAATGGGTTGCCTATTGGTGCCTTAAGGCAGCCCGGTAGTAAGGGCAACGTATAGAATTTATAAATGTTAACTGTTACTGTGGGTGATAAGTCGGTACCTAACTAAACCTAAGTTTTAAAATGTTAAGTGTGGAGTTTTGTTTGAATACAATTCTTGGTGGTTTCAAAAGTTGTGAAGATTTTGAATGAGATGAGTTAGTGAATTGGGAATTATGAGAAAACTATTTTCGATAAACATGTTTTAAATGATGCTGTATCTTTTTGCTTATTGCATTTCATGCATCCATCCATATCTAGTTTTAAATTCCTATTGAGTCTCGATTCACGTTGTTTAAAATAAATGTTTTCAGGTGTTGAAGATGGTTCTTTAGCTCAAGGTTGAGAAAGATTTGTGTTTTGGGTTTTGAACTTTGTAAAAGTTTGGTTTATTAATGTTTTGTAGTTAAGTTTTGAATTTTGGATCATGTAAAGTATAGTGTGATGTTGTGTACTTGAAAAACTAAGTGTTGTAAGGCTATGAGGCTAAACTTATTTTTGGTTGAATGTATGATTGATGGTTGAACTCTCTAGAGGAGATTTTTGGGGTTGCAATTTTATAAAATTCTTACGTTTTGAGTGAGTTAAGGGTGATTTAAATCCTTTGGTTAAAGGTTTGAACCTCCTTTTTATCAAATTTATTGGTTATAAATGCTTTGTTTTCATCCTTGATACAAATACATGCTTAGTTGGAAATTAGAGTTTCAAAATGGTTTAAAAAAGAAAAGTGTTCCAGGACCAGACCGATCGACCCAGAACCAGACCGCTCGAGCAGACTGTCTATGTGGTCAAATCTTTTATGTTTTCAAATTTTTTTCTCGTTTTGATACTGATGCATCACCTTTGTCATTAAACCTTTTTGGGTTAATTTTATGTTCAAATTGAAGCTCCATATGTCTTCTTTTCAAATATTTTATTTTTTTAATCAAATTCTTTTGATCGAAAAATGGTGTTTGGAATGAAAAGTCGGAGATATCTTAGTTTTCCTAAAAATTTCCTTTTACCTTTTCTTTAAGTTTATCTTGATGGGGTTTAGGTTGTGACAAATCTAGCTAGAGCTTGCGTATCTTGTGTAGCTTGCTTTTATTACAAGTCATTGTGGAGACGATTATACCGTTAAATTATTCGAAAAATAGGAAAAACTCTACTAATTTTTTTAAAAATTTAGTACTTAGAATAATTTTCCTAATTTTTGGGGTATGATTGGTTATGGCACCTTGATTGGTTGCCTTAACTATGATGATTAATTTTGGAACTTTTTAGGGTTGGTGAATTAGTTTTAGTTATGATTAAATCTTAGAGGTTTAAACTTTAGTTAGAATTAAAATTCGGGTTGATTAACGGGTTGTTACGATTAACTAAAGTTATCCAAAGATTGCGACCAAAAATAGGTGGATGAGTTTTAATCGATTGTGACGATTAAAATTGATTATCCTAATAATTATGACCTATGATTGGTTTGATGGGTTTTAACAGATTGTGGCGATTAGTATGGATTACCCTAACGGTTATGACCTAGGATGGATTGATGAGTTTTAACCGATTATGATGATTAGTTTGGATTACCTTAACGGTTATTGTGAGGCCCTGTCCAATTTTTAAAAAAATATTTTTTTTTTGTTTATATGCTTGTTGCATGTGTGTGGCCAGTGGGCCCAGTGGCTTTTAATAAGCTTTATTAAACCCGTTTGTATGTGCGGAGGCGCAAGGGCTTGTTTTGAGGATGAACTTTGGATTTTAGAAAGGTTTGGGAATGAGAACCTCTAGTCAACGTCGAATTAGGATCGGTTTAGATGTCTGGCATAAGTTAATTTGCTTTTCTTGAAAGGACAAATCGAGGGGTCCTCAAACCGCTCGAGGGGTCTGTTGGGAGCTGATATAGGCATGACAGCCCATGGTTCGGGCATTGTGTCCAAGCTTGTTCCACAAGCTTTTCTCATTCCCCTCTCCTCTCTCTGCCTTCTCTCTAGGATTTAAGGACCAAGAGTTGGGTGTTGATCAAGGCCATGAGATCCAAGCTACTCTAGGCATCAAGAGCTTCAATTTCAACCGAGTAGATTTTTGGGTCGTCGAGTTTAAATGCTCTAGGTGTGTTAATGCTCCGAGTCTCAACTCACGGAAGTAGGATTTATGACTAATCTCGAATATATATGGTAGATGTATGGTTAATTTCGTGTATTTGTGAAAAATACCATAAAACCCCTAATTTGTTTAAACCCTAGTTGCTAGGGAGGTGTTAAGGTTGTGACATTGGGTTATGTGTGTAAGATATAGTGTATTGAGTGAGTTATGATATGATTAGGTGTTGTTTTAGGGTGATGGTTATGTGGCATTGGAAAACCCTAATTATGAGGGAGGATTAGAAATTTGGGATTTTGGACACCCTTTAGTCGAAATTGGAAATTTGTTGAATTAATCTAATAAATTGCAATTATATGGGTTTATGTATGTAAAGTCTCATTATAGAGGTTGAAACCCTACGTATTCGGGTTGTGGGAGTTCGTTGTGATTAGCGAATCAAATTATGAAATTGATGTGTTAATGGAATAATAGGGGAATATATGTATTTGAATATATGAGGTTCCCTCTTGTATTGAAAAACCTTAACTACGGAAATAAAGTCGAGGTTTGGAACTTAGGTATTCATTTGTTAGATGAGAGATTAACGGAAATCCTAGGTTATCTAAAGCAAATTTAGAAATTTGGGGGTTGATGGCTTGTATTAATAGGATGGCTATGTGGATAGTAAATCCATTTAAATGTGAAACGATAACTTGTTGGGACTGTCACGCTCCAAACTCTGGGTCACGTGAAACACCCACAAACAACCAACCCGAGAATACACTCTCAAAATGAAACATACATGTATTGGATATAAACGCCAAACGGCTTACATTACACGACCCAAACGCCGGAAACATGTTACAACATACATGTTCAAAATAGAAAGAACAAAAAAAAGAAGAGTACAACACTTCTAACTTCCCAGCAACCAACCCCAGATCAACCTGCATGACCGGTACCATAAAACATTTTATCCCACACCATGAGCCAAGGCTCAGCAGAAACTAGACAAGCATGCAGTATAAACAAAACATGCTAGGAAATTGAAATGCAGGTTTAGACGAGATTTCAAGCCTTGAAAACAATTTCACATGTAAGGGAAAACGAGGATACAAACCATGTTTTGACTCACTCATAGGAGCCTTGAAAATAGTTGAACAAGGTTTTTAGATCGCGATTCACACGACTCTTAAAACAATTTGAAAACTGGTCTATCCGTCCCATTATGCAATTCATGCAATCCATGTATCTTCTCAGATTTTCACCAATAGACCGTAGCCCCCGTCAATGCATCTTTACAGACTTTCACCGAGGGACCGTAGCCCTATCGAATACCTCTTTATAGACTTGCACCGAGGGACCGTAGCCCTACCAAACGCTTCTTTACGGACTTTAACCGAAGGGTCGTAACCCTAACGTAATCTTCTCGGACTTTAACCAAAGGGTCGTAACACTAACGTAATCACCATTAACCAGAGCTAATATAACCATCTATCTCATTCCATACAACTATGCATGACCTAATCAGGATTTAACTGCATAAAATCACGTACTATCACTACGTATCACAAACCACGTCACATGCCTATAAAACTCTGGGTTTTAAAGCATAAACCACGTTTCACATTATGATATCAAACCCATGTAAATCACATTACATAACCCATGCATAAATAAACTAGAGTTATAAATATACAAAGCCAGTTATAAATGAACATAGCAATATATAACTTCACATCATGGCGCCACCAACCATATAACCCGACATCCACTCAAATAATTACCCAACTGACATAGCGCGTTGCCACAACCTCGCTCGAGCGCACAACCATCGCTCGAGCGGTCCCCTACCGACATACATCTCTACCACTCCACCGCTCGAGCGCTCAACAACCGCTTGAGCGGTCACCAACCGGCCCAACACTCTGCCACCAGCCCGCTCGAGCGCAAGACCACCGCTCGAGCGGTCAACGCTGGGAGAAAACCTCAAGTCAACAAACAAAACCAAACCCTCGCATGCAACGATGCACAAACCACCACAAGCACAATCGTGCACCAAAAACCCGCATCTAACCATGCACGTCCCCCCCAAGGACGACACCCAAACAAATACTCGAAGCCACAACACGACTCCCGAAGCCATCACACAACCAACTAAAACCCAAAAAGAATCCACAGGTATTTGAATCGACTAATTTCCATAAATTAATTAATTTAATACCATAGGACACCAATTGAAAACCAAAGAACCAACCACCAAACCACAAAACCCCAACAAACTCCCAAGGCCCTAACACGACCAAAACGGACTCACACACGTCCAACATGGTAAACACGAACCCACACATGCCCAACACGGCCAAAACAAACCCACAACACCTACACGAACACCACAACGCCCCACGGAACATGAAATTAGTTCAAAAGGGCCAACAAGGATGAAAAAAAACCTTTTCCCAAACATTATGCCAAAAACAAGTGAAAAACGGTTTGAAAATCTTGACACACCTTCACTCTTTTGATCATAACTTTTTCTAGTAAAAGAATTTTAAGGTGAGAGAGGTGTCATTGGAAATAAGACTTTCGGGGCTTCAATTGGAATACAATGACGACCTAATTCGAAGTCCAGATGAGGGAGATAACATCAAAACAAAATGGCCCTGCGCAGCCAGTCCGCTCGAGCGGACATCGGGCGCTCGAGCGAGCTACCACTCGAGAAAAACCCAGATTTTTACTGTTCTTGGTGTTCTAAGCCCCCAAACACTCATAAAACTGAGTGTTTTTGTTTTATCCCACTTTTTGTTAATAGCACGGAAAATTATTTTTAAAGATGATGGTTTACTCTTAAAACTGAGTGTTTTTGTTTCATCTTGTTCATTATAATACTAAGTGCACTTTCTTTTAACTCTTGTGGTTTTAAATAGCAGGTTTCGCTAGAGGGTTAATCCACCACTATCGACGTCATAGCTTAAGATTGAAGCTAGATGTTGTTTTTAATTATAGTAGTACGGTTTTCTAATCTTTAAGACTCTTCATATTGGAAGTATATAATTTTTGCTTTTTCGTTGTCTTGTACGTGTATGGGATGGGGTATTTTTTTCTGGCTTCTTACTGTCACAAGTTCTTAGTATAAAAGACATCTTCCATTTGTAATTTTCATATTGTTTGATGATTTCAATTTAATCATAGCATTAGATAATTCATCCATTCTAATCAAGCATAAAAACTGAATATATTTGGACCGTATCTGAATCTTGCTATGATATTAATATTAAAAAATAATAATCAAAATAGCTTGGAGTGGAATATATATTTTGTCACGCCACAAACACCAGGGTCACGCGAAAGCCCACCAAACGCCCATTTTAGAAAATAGGTTTTACAGTTGAAAATCAAAGTATACAACATTTGGATAAAAGATCACTACAGTTCAACTCTCATAAACTAGAAACATGCATCTCATACATGAATAAGCATATCACCCCGAGGCGTACAAAACCAGCCATCAGAGGCGTTACATGTAAAAGTACATGTACAAAAACAGGAAAAACTACAGCAAGTCTTCCATCACCTTTGCAACTAGGTCAACTCTTCATGCTCACCTGAAAAGGTTTTACAGCAAAATCTCACATCGTGAGCCGAAGCCCAATAGAACATAGATAATAAAACTGTAAAGCAGGCTATGCAATTACACACACACGGGCTCAACCACAGGAGCCAAAAAGGTTTTCCTTCCAAAACTACAAGTTTTCCATCAAACTATTACAAGTCTCAAAAAGGTTTTATCGCATAAAATCCCACATTTTTCAACCTTCAAACAATGCAAATCATCCTAACAAATATCATGCCACAGTTAAGAGAAAGCTGTAAATAAACAGTAAGCTCCATTCAGGCCACTCAACCGAGGAGAAAGATGTAAATGTAGTCCTATGTACCGACTCTGCCACATCGACAAATGTAACAACTATAGACTCTCGTCCATTATCCTAGACCCGTAGGCTTAGTAATGACAAGTTCTATACGGAGTTACAACAACAACGCCATTAACGGAGGCAACGACTTAGTTTACGGGGTCACACCTGAGGGCACTAAGCACCCACACAACCACTTAGTTTACGGGATCACAACTCGAGGGCACTAAGCACCCACCAACCTCGTTTACGGGGATTAACCCGAAGGCACGTAGAGACCTACTCTGCGCACATTTTCGAACTTACACCGAGGAGCAATGGAAGCCCAACTCAACAGACCCACTGTCACGGTACATGTATAAAGAACATTTTAAAACCCACCGTAGCTCAACTACGAAAACCCACAAAATGATTTATACAACACATGTATCAAAAGTGATCCAATCCATCGACATGGAGATCTAAAACCATTTCCAACAAAACGTTTAAAAGGTGAGACTCAACCCCGCGGGTTAGCTTCAAATCTCCAAAAAGCACATTTTTCACCCAATTTCATAAATCACCATTTTCAAACCTCTTTTTGAAAACTATGGATACCCCGTACCCGAAACATGTATACAACCGAGAAAAGGCGTAAAAATCCCACTTTTACCCAAAAATCACAATTACACATAAAAATCATATTTGATGTATTTTTTACCCGGTGAAAACACGTATAATCACATATATCATCACCCTTATACAGTAGTAGAGTCTAGAATCCTACCTCAGAGAGTCAAGAACTCAACGTCTCAAAACTGAATGGCGTCAAAACGAGAATCCGACCGAATGGATGCGAAGCCCTCGGCCCCGATAGCAAGGATCCACAAAGGAACCAACCCAAAACCAAGCCTCGGGCCCTCAAAGCTAGAGAGAAGATAGAGAAAAGGTGTTTCTTAGCCTCGAAGAAAGGTTTTGTCTCAAAAATCCCGCCACTGGGATATTTATAGAAAACAAAAAATAACACTGTTCAGTCGACTGAACCCAAGATTTTTGGTTCAGTCAATTGGGCCAGGCCCTCCAATCGACTGAACTGGTGGGCAGTGTGTTTTTTACGCTGAAATCGAAATTTTTAGGTCAAACACATGCCAAACAAGTCTTTACCAAATCTCAAAAAGCGTGTAACACAATTATACATGCTGTTCTACAACTGTAAAGCATAAACCATGCATCGATGCTATTCATATACTGAAAGAAATATATCAAGTATATAAACAACTCAAAATTCAAAGGTTCCGGGTCTCACAACTCTCCCCTCCTTAAGGAATTTTGCCCTCAAAATTTGTAACAAGGTCACGAGGTAAACAGGTCTGGATATCTAGCTCGCATCCCAGACTCGAGCTCCCATGTCGCTTTCTCAGTCCCGTGATGAAGCCATAAGACCTTGACATAAGCAATTGTTCTGCTCCGCAACACCTCCTCCTTTGTATCACGAATCCTCACTGGACGCTACTCGTAAGTAGCCTCCGCATCAACCCCCAGCTCAGCCCAATTTAGCACATGTGAAGGATCTGGCTCATACCTCCGAAGCATAGAAACGTGAAACACGTTATGCATAGATGCTAACTGAGGTGGCAAAGCCAAACGATAAGCGACCTCTCCAACTCTGTCTAGGATCTCAAATGGTCCAATGAAGCGCGGTGATAGCTTTTCGCTACAATCAAACTCATCAAACCTCTACGTGGCGAGACTTTCAGAAACACATGATCCCCCACTGCAAACTCCAAAGGTCGCCTCCTCTGATCTGCATAACTCTTCTGGCGGCTCTGCGCTGTCAGTAGGCGCTGGCGAATCATAGCAACCTTCTATGTCGTTTCTCGCACCATGTCAGGTTCCAAGACTGTGGTCTCTCCCACATCTGTCCAACACACGGGCGATTTACACAGTCCACCAAACAAAGCCTCATACGGTGCCATCCCAATACTGGACTGATAGTTGTTGTTGTATGTAAACTCTGCCAACGGTAGATGATCCTCCCACGAACCTCTAAAATCAAGGACACAAGACCTTAGCATATCCTCCAGAATCTGTATAGTCCTCTTAGACTGACCATCCGTCTGGGGGTGAAAAGCAGTACTAAACATCAAGTTTGTTCCCAAGGCCTTCTAAAGACTCTGCCAAAAGCTCGATGTGAAGCGCGGGTCTCGGTCAGAAATGATAGACACTGGCACTCCATGTGACCGAATTATCTCTCTGACATACAAACCACTCAGTCTATCCACTGAGTCCTTCACTCGGATGGGGAGAAAGTGTGCAGACTTCGTCAACCTATCAACCACAACCCATATGGCGTCGTGTCCCCTAGGTGACCGAGGAAGTCCTGACACAAAGTCCATCGTGACGTTCTCCCACTTCCACTCTGATATCGGTAATGACTGTAGCAATTCTACCGGTCTCTAATGTTTTGCCTTTACCTGCTGATAGGTGAGGCATCGAGAAATAAACTGGATCACATCTCGCTTCATTCCCATCCAATAGAACTGACGACGTAAGTCATGGTACATTTTCTTACCTCCATGATGCACGGTAAGACGAGAATGATGACACTCACGTAGAAGATCAGCTTGGCATGACTCTGGCACAAACAACCTCCTAGCCAACCTCAAACTCTGATCAAAACCCACAATCTATCCTGATGTATGCTCTCCACTAGCAACACTGTCCCGTATCATTTGAGCCTCTTGGTCCGTCTGCTGTAGCTCTAGCACACGTGCTATCAATGCTGGTCGAGTAACTACTAAGAACAAGGTGGCACCCGTCACTGTCTCCTCGAGACACAAATCAAACTTCCCACCTCTCCAAGCATGTCCCACTTACGTATAGCCACAAAAGCTAACGACCCGTGAGATCTCCTACTGAGTGCGTCTGCCACTACATTGGCCTTCCATGGATGGTACTGCAAGTCAAAATCGCAATCCTCTAACAACTCCATCCATCGTTGCTGGCGCAAGTTCATGTCCTGCGAAAACAAGTATTTCAAACTCTTGTGATCAGAGAATACCTCGAAATGCTCACTATAAAGATAATGACGCCATGTCTTCAAGGCAAAGACCACGACTGCCAACTCCAAGTCGTGTGTCGGGTAGTTCTTCTCATGCGTCTTCAACTGCCGAGAACCATAGGCTACAACCTTACCTCCCTGCATCAAAACACATCCAAGACCGTCATGTGATGCATCACAGTACACCGTATACCCCAAGCCTCGCTCTAGAAGGATCAACACTGGCGGACTAGTCAACCTCGTCTTCAGCTCCTAAAAAGCTGACTCACAGGAATCACTCCAAACAAACACAACTCCTTTCTGTGTCAGGCGTGTCATCGGTGCAGCAAGTCTAGCAAAGTCCTTCACGAACCGTCGGTAGTAACCTGATAAACCCAGAAAACTACGTATCTCAAAGACAATCTTCGGTTTCTCCCAACCGGTCACAGCATTAGTCTTCGATGAATCCACTGCTACTCCGTCTAACAACACTACGTGTCCAAGAAACCTCACCTCAGACATCCAGAACTCGCACTTTTCAAACTTTGCATACAAGCGATGCTCCCTCAGAGTCCGTAGCACGATGCGCAGGTGATCTTCGTGCGCCTCTCTAGTGGGTGAATATATCAGTATATCATCCACAAACACCACTACAAAACTATCCAAGTAAGGATGAAAGATCTGGTTCATCAGACCCATGAACGTAGCAGGTGCGTTCGTCAGACCGAACAACATAACTAGAAACTCGTAGTGACCATAGCGAGTTCGGAAGGCGGTCTTCGCTATGTCTTCGTCCCAAATCCTCAACTGGTGGTATCCTGATCTCAAGTCAATTTTTGAGAAACAACTTGAACCCTTCAGCTGATCAAAAAAATCATCTATCCTCGGCATCGGATACTTGTTCTTCACTGTCACTTGATTTAGCTTCCGATAATCAATACACAAACGCAGAGATCCATCCTTCTTCTTCGCAAAAAGAGCAGGAGCTCCCCACGGCGAAGTACTCGGGCGTATAAACCCCCTGTCTAGCAACTCCTGCAACTGTACCTTGAGTTCACGTAACTCAACGGGTGCAAAACGATATGACGGTATAGATATGGGAGTAGCTCCGGGAACTAGGTCAATAGAGAACTCTACCTCACGGCTCGGTAGTAACTCAAATAGATCATCAGAAAAGACATCAGGATAGTCGCACACCACCGGAGGTAACTCTCCTCGAACTCCAACCTCCTCGTCTAACATAAGAGCTGAGAAAAGGAAACCCAGGTAGCCCTGGTTCCGCACATCACTAGGAAAAGACATCAAGCCCTCATCTCGGTCTCCCACAAAACGGAAACAATCTCCCGCCGGTGTACAAATCATTACCCTCCGTTGATCGCAATCGATAAAAGCATAATAGGTGGTTAGCCAATCCAGCCCTAGGATGATATCAAATGCCATCATGTCTAGAATGATAAAGTCAAACTCTAAACAGCAACCAGCAACCTCTAAAACACAGGATCTACAAATAAGACTCAACGTCGCACTTCCACTGACTGGAGTCTCTACACACAAGGTACTAGCCAACCAGTCCATTTGCAACCCAAATGCAGATGCGAAAGCAGAAGATATAAACGAGTGTGATGCTCCAGTGTCAATAAGAACACTGGCCTATGATCTGAAGACTAGAAGAGTACCTCTGATCACAGAGGTGGTAGCGGCAGCATCGGGTACAACCAGTGCTCTGGATGAACTAAGATCTGTAAGAACATAAGCACTGGCTAGCCCACTACGGCCCAACACTGTCGACTGCCTGCCCGACTGCACTGAAGCTCCTCCCTCTGCAAAACGGGACGTTTGAGCTCTAGGCTATGAATACATCTGTCTCCCCTGGCCTGATGGAACAACTGGTGCGCCTGCTGTACTCCGCACACTCCCTCCTCCGGGGCAGTCCCTACGGATGTGCCCAGACTGGCCGCACTCAAAACATACCACTGGCCCTCTCCCCTGAGCCTGCGATTGCGACTATACCTGTACAGGCGCTACACTCTGGCACTTTGCCGAACGATGTCCTGGCCGTTGGCATCTATGACAAACAAGCGCTCTTTGATCCGACCTTCCCTTTGAAGCTACGGGTAGCGCGGATGTAGAAGACTGTGACGGATACGACCCCACTGGATGAGAACTCGGACCAGATGTCCATCGACGCTTGTCCCTGCGTCCCTGAAACTGTGTACGTCCCCCATCTGACTGACCCCTACTGTCCCTGTCTCTGCGCATCTCGTTCAGAGTATCCTCCACTTTCATGGGAGTCTCCACCAGCTCTGTAAAGACCTGCATCCTGAACGCTGCCACTCTGTCACGAAGAGCGGGCCTCAAACCCCTCTCGAATCGTTTTGCACGGAACTCGTCAGTAGGACGATCTCCTGCGTAAACCGAGATAGGCTAGTAAACTTAGTCTCATACTCAATCACTGTCATCGTTCCCTGCGTCAGAAATAGGAAGTCCTCTCTGTAGCGATCCGTCAGAGTCGCTAGAAAGTATTTCTCCAGAAATACCTTCGTGACTGCCTCCCAAGTGCCTGTCACTGTGGTCTTGGCGAACTTCCACAACATATGAGCACTCCCTCTTAGCTGGAAGGCGGCACATATAACCCTCATATCATCTTTCTCAATCTGAAGTGAATCCAAAATCCTGGTAACCAGCTCCAGCCACTCAGTGGCAACCGTGGGATTGGGATCCCCAGAAAAGGTAGGAGGGTCCAGACGGCGAAACTCACGCATCGCGAATGTTGCCCTCGGCTTGGGTATGGTCTCCCGTCCCCTAGTGGCCTCAGCCAGTTGCCGAATTAAGCCGACCATCTCACGCAACAGATCTCCCTCAGCAACAGGTCCTTGCGGTGCATTAGCATCCCTAACATCTGGGACTGCAACGTCCCTTCTGCAAGAACCGCAGTCACGGCCTCGACCACGGCCTCGTCCTCCCCGCGTGGACATAACTCTATATAAAAGCAACATAACAGGATAAGAATCCCTACAATATGTTGTTGCCATCGTAAAAGACAGATAAACATGCTAACACATAGCCACGTAGATCATGTCATCATATATCTCACATACCGAGGAGAACCAACAAGAAAGACTCGTCACTCTGAACAACCTACTCAGATTCCTTGCTAGAAATTTCATCCACGAAACGCGTCTCTAACATGGCTCCCAAGTATGTAAATTCAAATGCCCGAAAGTAAGACTAATCAATCCTAAGGTCCAACCTCCATACCCACGTATACACCACAAGCTATCATGCTATGTTAGGAAAACACTGTAACACATGAAATC
This sequence comes from Heliamphora ciliata, assembly GCA_032360265.1. Taxonomy (NCBI): domain Eukaryota; kingdom Viridiplantae; phylum Streptophyta; class Magnoliopsida; order Ericales; family Sarraceniaceae; genus Heliamphora; species Heliamphora ciliata. The sequence goes on from JAUMHN010314137.1 coordinate 17,593, forward strand.
AAGCACACATACATCCTCACAAGGTGATGTACCCTCTTTTCCATGGCTCATAGGTATTCGAACTCAGAGCTCTGATACCAAGTTGTCACGCCCCAAACACCAGGGTCACACGAAAGCCCACCAAACACCCATTTTAGAAAATAGGTTTTATAGTTGGAAATCAAAGTATACAACATTTGGATAAAAGACCCGACAGTTCAACTCTCATAAACTGGAAACATGCATCTTATACATGAATAAGCATATCACCCCGAGGCGTACAAAACCAGCCATCACAGGCGTTACATGTACAAAAATAGGAAAAACTACAGTAAGTCTTCCATCACCTCTGCAACTAGGTCAACTCCTCATGCTCACCTGAAAGGTTTTACAGCAAAATTTCATACCGTGAGCCGAAGCCCAACAGAACATAAACAATAAAACTGTAAAGCAGGCTACGCAATTACACACACACGGGCTCAATCACAGGAGCCAAAAAGATTTTCCTTCCAAAACTACAAGTTTTCCATCAGACTATTACAAGTCTCAAAAAGGTTTTATTTCATAAAACCCCACATTTTTTCATCCTTCAAACTATGCATATCATTCTAACAGATATCATGCCACAGTTAAGAGAAAGCTGTAAATAAACAGTAAGCTCCACTCAGGCCACTCAGCCGAGGAGAAAGATGTAAATGTAGTCCTATGTACC
>JAUMHN010314247.1:0-42389 GCA_032360265.1 Heliamphora ciliata
ACACACATCCAACACAAGCCCACGACACCCCAAGAAACAAGAAACTTGGTCAAAGGGCTCACAAGGATGAAAAATAAACTTTTCCAAACATTTGATAAATCTTGACATACCTTCACTCTTTTAATCATAACTTTTTCTACAAAAAGAAGTTTAAGGTGAGAGAGGTGTCATTGGAAAGAAGACTTATGGGGCTTCAATTTGAGCACAAGAAAGACCCCATTCTGAGTCTGGATGGGGGAGATACATTGATTTGAAAAATATAATTTTTTTTCTAAAATTGCCCAGACCGATCGATCGGTTAAAAGACCGATCGATCCGTCACACACCAGTCTCGGTTCTTCAAAAAACTGAACTGGTTTTTCTTGCCAAAACACTTCTAAACCCAAAATCAAAGCCTCTAACCACAAGATCTACTGCCCACGGGCATAGCCAAACCCAAAACTACCACATACCCTCGAAAGGAACCCTCAAAACCCGATTATATCCAACCGAAACTACGAAAAATTGGTTTTAAGCTAAAAACCAGATTTTCCCAAACATAAACCCCTTTTTCATACATTTTAAAATGGTAAAGCTATACACGATTACCCATAGCACTCTTATAAAACATAGAGATCTAGAATCCTACCTCGGTGAGTTAAAAACTTGGCGTCTCGATTCACGTGTAAAACCTAGCATTGCCGGAATAAAATTCTACCCGGATGGTTGCATAGCCCACTGTGCCAAAAGTAAGGATCCACTGTTGAATCGCTGAAAACCGAGCCCCGGGACCCTAAGAACTTAGAGAGAAGGTAGAGAGAAAACGTGAAACTTAGCGTCTAAGTTTTGAAAATATCTTTTGAAAATATCTAACTCAAGATATTTATAGGTCTCCAAAATATCTTTTTTTGAAAATTTTCGAGATTCGCACCACAAGGGCCCAAGGCCCCAGGAATCTATCTCGCATGCATATCTAAACCAGATCATGCATCAAAAGCATTAAAAACATGCTATCACATAAACACGAAATGTGCGTCGAAAAATGCCGAAAAAAACGGGTTAGGGTCTCACAAAGTCAGCTTACTACCTACCAATAAAGATGACTTATTCTGCGGATCAGTTTGCACGGCTTCATATCGATGAGATCGTTAGGCTACACGAAGTACCAGTTTCTATAGTATTGGACAGAAATCCACATTTTACGTCCTGGTTTTGGCCAAGCTTACAAGAAGCATTGGGGACTAGTTTAAAGTTTAGCACGGCTTTCCATCTATAAACTGACGGTCAATCAGAGAGAACAATTCAGACCTTAGAAGATATGCTTAGAGCATGCGTTCTAGACTTTGCTGGAAGCTGGGAGGAATATTTATTGTTTATCGAGTTCCCATATAATAATAGTTTTCAGTCGACTATAGGGATGGCCCCTTACAAAGCGTTGTATGGTAGGAAATGTTAAAACCCAATTTGTTGGAAAGAAGTCGGAGAGAAAAAGTTATTTAGACCTGAGATAGTTGAAATTACCACTGATAATATTAAGTTGATCTGAGAGAGATTGAAGCAATCGCAAGACAGGAAGAAGAGTTGTGCAGATAATCAGAGATGCGACCTGGAGTTTGTAGTGGGGGACCGTGTATTCTTAAAGATACCACCATGGAAGGGTATGATTAATCCAAAAGAGTTTTTCTCGGTAAGAGTGTGTGTGTAAGTCCTACAAAGGTATTGTGCGAAGCCTGGTAAGGGTGAGAGTTGGTCTTTGAAGGCATTGAGTTGTAATTCCTTGAGTTGTAGTTCCTTGAGTTGTAGTTCCTTTTATGGGAAAGTGTTAGCCTTTAATGGCATTTTGAATTGTTGTATAGAGTCGTGTGTTAGAAACTATTAGTTTGAACTGTGGCTTTAAAGCCTTATCATGAGAAATATCTGCGTTTCTTCGAGCAAGGTATAAAAATTTTGAGGATGAAATTTCTTAAAGGAAGATAGATTGTAATAATCTGAACTCAGGAATACGAATAGAAAAGAAAAAACATCTCAAAATAAACAAAATCTCGAACCTAACTTCGGTAAGAAGAACTGGCCTGACCGTTTAACCTTTTCAAGCTTGAGACCCGGGATAGAGAGGGAACCACACAATCATTTATTAAAACCCTAATATTGAGGTTGAAAACTCAAGGTTATAACACCAGGTTATTTAAGACAAGCGTTAGGCTCGAAAAGTCTGAAAAATATAAATTTTAACACATGGATGTTCTAAATCAAGGATTTAAGTACAATTAAGTAGTAAAAGACAAAATAATATCAAAAATAACAAAAATATCCCTTAGTGGCCGACCACCTTGGGAAGCGTGCCAAAAAGTAACTTTTTGCTTCCTTTTTAGCTTAAAATAATGAGAAATGTATTAAGTTAAGCATTATGATGATCCAATACTTGTTAAACAAGTAATATACTTAATAATATAGTATTATAGGTTAACAAAAGCAAACAAATTATTATTGAAGTTCACACACAACAAAATAAGTTAAAAAGTTATATATTACCGGAATAGCTTAATTTGACTTAAAAGACTACTTCTATTTAATCAATTACTATGAAAACTATGATAATACATGAAAGTACTATATTTCTCATAAATATACTAAAATAATAGATCTAAGTAGGAAAAGACACCAAAAAGATACATCAAATTGACTTTTAAAGCATTTTTGCCCAAAAGGGCACAAAAACCAATGCAAAACCCCTTGATTGATGTGGGGTCAGATTTTTGTCTTCCCAAACTGACCCTAGCTGTAATCCCTCAACCCAAATCTGGTGTATCTCCCTCAAAACTATCACCATGTCAAATCAACCAATGTGATTTGAAAGAAAAAAGGACTTCAAATTTAATTTTTGGTTCCCTAGTCTTTCCCTATATAAACCAAGCCAAACACCACTTTCCCTCTTCATTATTAGAAGTAATGTATGCCCTTGGGATGGAGAATCCCTAGTGACTCATGTATACTTCTTTTAACATTAAGGTATTGTGGTTGTTTAGAAGTTCTTGTTAGGTCTCTTAATATCTTTATCCCTTGTCTTTCTCTTTGCCCGCCGGTCTGCGGCGGGATCACATCCTTTTGTACAGGTTTGGTGCCTTGCGAGAGCGAGGTGTTACAATTCTCCTCCATGTTAAGATTATAGATACCCGTCGATTAAATTAAATTACTGATAATTATATTTAATCGACCTCTTTCATAATTTCTTAAGACCTTCTGCTTAACTTATTTAATACGTCGAATTATAAAATCCACCTGTAGAATTTGACATAATTAAAACTTATAAGCTTCCTTAAGAGAGTATCATCAATCCCTATTTAGGTCGTAGATTCCGTCAATAATTAATATCCACCATATAAGTATGTAGTTATCCAACTTACCGTAATTATAAACTAATAAGAGATCGCACCCTTTAATGAATCAAAATAACGAATATTAAATATACGTGTTTAATAATTATTTTGAGAATAAGAGCATAAGAACTCATAATAACCATAGAGTATAAATTAATTTATATAATCTGTATAAAATTAATTACCTCAACGCGGTCATATTCAATACACTCAAAGTGTACAAGCACAATAAGTTGGAACAATAGTCAAGACTATTACCTTTCTTTGTAATCAAGACAGATCAACCAAAATATTGTGCTACAGCCCTACTGATGATGTGTTCAATTCCGTCTAAGACTGTGAATCAAAACTTATATTCTATAAGAATTAATAATTTAGTCTTTCGTGTGTAAACTGAACTCTACACATCAGATTAACTACTATGTAGGATAAAATACACCCATACATAATATTTAATAAATAATAAATCAGATATATTGTTTATACAGATTCTCATTAAAATAAAAAAACTTATTTTATTAAAATAAAATCAAAAATTTCAAAACATTATTTTTAATATATAACCATAACAATCTCCCACTTATACTCAAAGTCATGCTGTCATACATCTGACTCTTATACCCCCTACATGACTGAAAAGTCTTACCTGGTTGACTCTTTGTAAAAAGATCTGTAAGGTAATCTTTCAATGCAATCTTGATCACAACTACATCAGCTCTATGCATCATCTCTCGTATCATGCGATATTCATGCTCGATGTACTTTTCTTTCTTATGGGTATTTAGTTCCTTTGAGTTCGCAACCGCACCGCTATTGTCATAGTAAAAGTATAATAACAAATTGTACTAAAGATACCACATTTAGATCTAGCAGGAAGTTCTTAAGCCAAACGGCCTCCTTGGCTACCTCAGAGGCTGCCACATATTCGGCCTCTATGGTGGAATCAGCAATGCAGGATTACTTAATATTCCTTCGACTTATGGCTCCATCTCTCAAGGCAAACACATATTCAGAGGTAGACTTTCTAGAATTCTTATTTGAATGGAAATTCGAGTTTGTATACCTCAATAGTAATAGACTATCTACCTAATAAACCAATATATAACTCCTAGTCCTTTTTAGGTACTTGATTATATGTTTTACTACTGTCCTATGCTCTTGCCTTGGATTAGACTAATACCTACTAACTATGCCAACAACAAAACAAATGTCGAGTCTAGTGCAAAGTATAGCATACATGAGGCTTTCTACTACCAAAGCATAAGGAACTGTCTTCATCTTCTCTATCTCAATAGCTATTTTAGTACAACAATCCTTGGATTGAGTAATCCCACGCTTGAAAGGGAGAAACTCTTTTTTTGAAATCCTACATGTTAAAATGAGTAAGGACCATTTCAATATAATTGGCTTATGATAAACCCAGCATCCTTTACTTGCGATCTCGCATAAGCTTGATCCCTCATATGTGACTGGCTTCTCCAAAATCTTTCGTATCGAACTGGCCGGATAACCATACCTTCACTGGAGATAATGCCCCTACATTATTTTTTATGAGCAAAATATCTTCCACGTAAAGTACTAGAAACACCATCACACTTCCATTATGCTTCTTGTATACACAGGATTTGTCAATACATTGATCAAAACGATAAGACTTAATAGCCTGATCAAAACGAGTATTCCAATACCTAGATGCCTTCTTAAATCCACAAATGGATCTCTTAGGTTTGTATAACATATGCTCTTGACCGTTCGCTATGAAACCGTTTAACTGCATCGCATAGATGCAATCGTCAAGACTCCCATTAAAAAATGTTGTCTTGACATCCATTTGTTAAATTTTATAATCGAAATGAGTCACAATGAATAAGAGAATCCAAATAGATTTAAGCATGGCTACTGGTGAAAAGGTTTCCTCATGATTGATTTTTTTTTCTGAGTGAACTATTTTGAAACAAGCCTAACTTTGAAGGTTTTTACCTTCCCGTCTATTCGTCTCTTCTTTTTATAGATCCATTTTCTTTCGATGTGTTTTATCCCTTCGAATGGTTCTACAAGTTTTCAGACCTAATTAGAGTACGTAGACTCCATCTCAGAATTCATAATTCTTTGCCAAATATTTGCATCTTTATCTTGGAGTACTTCATTGTAGTTACAGGATTCAGTATCTAATTCTTTTGGGTTCCTGTCAAAAGACTCTCCCAAAAACATATTCCGATCAATTGGTGAACAATCCTCCCACTGCGACGAGGCACGACCACACCTGTGTACTAGCAGTGAGATGTTGTGCTGGTTGTGAAACTGACTTGTTCATGGTAGCATCGAGGTCCAGTTCACAATCTGTACTTATTCTGATAATCCTCCCATAACAATGAGGTAATTGTTAAGATTGTATACTAAAAACCATCAGCTTAATTTAGGTTTTAGTATTTAATTTTATTTTAATAAAATTATTTTTTTATTTTATGAGAATCTTAATGAGCAATATATGCAATATCATTTCTTTAATGTTATGCATGGATATCTAATATTCTGTATAGTATTTAATCTGGTGTATAGAGTATGGCTTACACAGAGAAGATTAGATTTTAGGTCCTTATAGAATATAAGTTATTTGCTCACAGTTTAGATGGAAATGGACATACTATCGGTATGAGTGTAGCACAGAGTTTTAGTAAGCCTGTCTTGGTTACAGGAGACAGATAATAATATCATCTGTTGTTCCGGCTCTCTGTACTAGTACACTTTGTGTGTATGAAATAGGACACATTGGGGTAATTAATTGTATACTGACTATATAAATTAATCCTGAAATAATTATTGATTTGCGTATATTTAATATTTAATATTTTGATTCATTAGAGGGTGCGATCTTATATGGGTCAATACTGCTGGTGAGTTAGATAACGGCATTATTTATATGATGAATATTAAAAATTGACGGAATCTACGTCCCAAAAAATTGGGATTGACGATACCCCCTTAAGGAAGCTTATAAGTTTTGACCAAGTCAAACCCAGCATGTGGATTTGATTATTCGGCGGTCAAATAAGGTAAGCGGAAGGGTTTTGGAAATTTCAACATACCGATTAAATTAAATTGTCAGTAATTAAATTTAATTGATGGGTATCAGTGTGACGCCCCGTCCTCCAGGCACGTCGGGACATACATAAATATAAATAAAGTGATATTATAACCATTCATTCATATTTACATATCATAAAGAAGTTCTAAACTGTTTAAAAGTACATAACTATTATAGTTTCACTAAGAAATTTCAAAATTTACACTAAGCATGTCACGCCCCAAACTCTGGGCTACGTGAAACACCCATAAACAACCAAACATGATACCCAACCCGAGAAAACACTCTCAATTTAAACCATTCATGCATTGTATATAAACGCCAAATGGCATACATTACAAGGCTCCAACGCCGAGAAAATATGTTACAACATACATGTAATAAAACTAACAAAAAGGAAGACTACAACTCTTCCTCCTCTCCAGCACCTCCTGATCAACCAGCGTGACCGGTACCTAAAGAAAAGAAAATCCCACACCATGAGCCAAGGCTCAGCATAAACTAGACAAGCATGCAATATAAATAAAACATGCTAGGAAATCGTAGTGCAGTTTTAGACTCTCTTTCAAGCATTTAAAACAGTTTTCACATGCAAGGAAAAGCGAGGATACAAACCATCATTAGACTCACTCACAGGAGCCTTGAAAAACAGTTTGAAAACGATTTTTAGATTGCGTTACACACGACTCTAAAAAATAATTTGAAAACTAGTCTATCCGTCCCATAATGCAATTCATGTAATCCATGTATCTTCTCGGACTTTTACCGATGGACCGTAGCCCCCGTCAATGCACGAGGGACCGTAGCCCTAACGAATACCTCTTTACGGACTTGCACCGAGGGACCATAGCCCATCAACCGCTTCTTTACGGGCTTTAACCGAAGGGTCGTAACCTTGTCGTAATCTTCTCAGACTTTAACCGAAGGGTCGTAACCCTAACGTAATCACCATTAGCCAGAGCTAACATAACCATCTATCTCATTCCATACACGTATGCATAACCTAATAAGGATTTAAATGCATAAAATCACGTACTATCACTACGTATCACAAACCATGTCACATGCTACACACGCGACTCACATAAACCTACACCCATGCAACATGCACTACATGCATTCGTTCCTCAGAGTCCACATCCATGCCTTTAAAACTCAGGGTCTTAAAGCATAAACCACATTACACATAATGCCATCGAAAGCCATGTAAATCACATTACACATAATCCATGCATGAATAAACTACAGGTATAACATGCATAAGTCCGTTATAAAAGCGCATAGCCACATATAACAACCGAGCCTAGCCAGAAGGCCAACTAAAAACCCAAAAGCCTCACGGTTCACAACCCTAGACTCTTTCCTGAATGGAACCACAGGCCTAAGCACTCACACATAACAAACACCCACATCTCACCAACTCATCATTACCGAGGATGGCATCAACACGAACACATGAGGTTACCACACGACCCCCGAAACCACGACACAACTAACCGAACCCCAAAAGGGATCCACAGGTATTTGAATCGACCAATTCCCATAAATTTATCAATTGAATACCGTAGGACACCAATCAGAAACCAAAACCTAACCATCGAACCACCATCACACACCTCAGCACTTCAGTCGACTGGATCCAACCCCCAGTTGACTGAACAATACACTGGAAACCACCAAAAGGCCTCATACACAGTTCAGTCGATTGAACCCATAGGTTCGGTCGATCGAACCCCAAAACCAAGATCCAGTCGATTGAACCCATAGGTTCGGTCGACTGAACTCACCCAGAAATCATTTTTAAGCTACGGGTTCAGCCCTCCAAACCTCAAATCGAAGCCTCCAAACTCCAAATCAACACCCGAGAACATCCACACGCCTAGGCCTAATACTAAAACCTCAAAAGAAACTCCCGATACCCGATTCCATCCATGAAATCTAAGAAAAATAGGTATTAAACCCAAAAACCTAACTTGATTCAAACTCAGATCTACAGCGATCTAACCGGTAAAAAGACACCCGGTTACCCATAGCACCCTTATAAAATATACAGGTCTAGAATTCTACCTCGGTGAGTTGAAAACTCAATGTCTCGATCCACGTGCAAAATTGAGCTTTATCGGAATCAAAATCTGACCGAATGGTTGCGTAGCCCACGACGGTAAAAGTAAGGATCCGTTATTGGATCGCTAAAAATTGATCTCTGGGCCCCCGAGAACTTAAAGAGAAGGTAGAGAGAAAACGAAAAACTTAGGAGTTAAGTTTGGAAAATATTGTTTGAAAATATCTAACTCCAGATATTTATAGGTCTCCAAAATATCTTTTTTCTAAAATTTTCAAAATTCGCGCCATAACGGCCCACAGCCCCGGGAACCTACCCCGCATGCATATCTAAACCCGATCATGCATCAAAAATAGTAAAAACATGCTTGAATGAACACACGTAACGCGCGTCCAAAAATGCCGAAAAAAGAAGACGGGTCAGGGTCTCACAACTCTACCCCCTTAAAGGAATTTCGCCCCCGAAATTTAACTCAAGGTCAACAGAAGCAACCCGATGATCACAAGTCAACAGAAGCAACCCGATGATCACAAGAAACACAGGTATACGAGATGGTTAGCCAAACCATTCTTAGGATATAGTCAAACAAGGTCAGGCATCCTAAACAATGGCCAACGATCTCAAAGACTCGGGATCTACAACACTCCCAACCTCACAACCACACCAACTACTGCCTCCACGCAGCACACCATCCACGAAAACCATCATCAACTCCTAAACAGATACAATGAAGAAACTAGCCCAAGATCTGCATACATAGAAAGTACCTCTGCTCGCTGAAGGCATATCAGCATCCTCCGGCACGATCGGTGCCCTCAAAGAACCGCGAGCTGTAAGAGAATACACTCGGGGAAACCCCACCCTATCCTGTCTGCCAGAACTCAGTGTTGTCGGCTGCCGCACCGACTGAGCTGAAGCACCCCCACCTGTCGTCGCTCGGGAAGTCTGAACTGCTGGGTGCTGCTTTCGGTCCCGCACATACTAACCCTCTAGTGTGCCCATTGTACTCGGCGCACTCTCCCTTTGGGGACAGTTCCTGCGAATATGTCCGTGCTGGCCACATCCATAGCAAACATGTTCCCTCCCCTGTGACTGACTCCATGAACCCTGGGACTGCCTCAGTTGTGGGCACTCTGACACACGATGCCCCGGCTGCCTGCACTGATAGCAAATCAACTCCCTCTGCTCTGACCTCCCAGATGAAGCCACTGATGGTGCTGGTACTAAAAACTACTGTGGTAACCTAGATGGGTGAAAACTAGTGCCAGAAGACCTCTGCCTCTTACTGGAACGCCCTCCTGTCTGCGTCTCCGTCCCATTCTGTGTGTCCTGGCCTCCCTGGAAGCCCGAATCTCAATCATGGTATTCTCCACCCTCGATGCTGCCTCTACCAGCTCTGTGAACACCCGAAGTCCTAGCGCAACCACACGCTCTCTGATCGTCGGTCTCAAACCCCGCTCAAACCTCATAGAACGTAGGTCGTCTGTGCTCACCAACTCAGGTGCAAACCGGGACAAGCACGTGAACCTAGACTCATACTGCATGACGTTCATCGCCCCTGGGTAAGAGTGTAGAACTGCTCCCTATACAGATCTCTCCTCGAAGCTGGAAAGTATTTCTTCAAAAACACTCCTGTAAAAGCTGCCCAAGTAACTACTTCAATAGTCCTGGCATATTTCCACTAAGCATGAGCAGCACCCCTCAGTAGAAAGGTGGCAAAAAAAATCCGCAACTCATCCTCCACATTCTGCAGTGTGCCAAGGATCCGTGTCACCAACTCCAGCCACTCTATCACCAAAATAGGATCAGGATCTCCGTCAAAGGTAGGAGGATCCATGCGCGTAAACACCCGCATCGCCACAGTAGCCCTCGCCTCAGGCACCCTCTCCCTAACAGCCTCACCTCTAATGGTTTCAACCAACTGGCCGATGGAACCCACCAACGCTCGCACCAACTTTACCATGTCAACAGGTCCTTGGGGAGCATTTGCATCCCCAGCATCAAGGATAGGAACATCCCCTTGGCCAACAGCACGGCCACGGCCTTGACTACGGCCTCGCCCTCGTCTCGCAGACATCGCGTCTATATGAAAAAGATAGAATGTGAGATGCAGCACATAGCACGAACGAAAACACTTAACTACATAATTGTGCTGACACATAAGCACATAAGTTCATGCTAAACAATCCCACATACCGAGGAGAACTAACAAGAATGACTCGTCAATTTAGATAACCTACTCAGATTCCCTACTAGAAATCACGTCAGCTAAACGCGTTTCTAACTTGACTCCCAAGTTTGTTAATCCAAATGCCCAAAGGCAGGACTAACCAATCCCACAGTTCAACCCACATGCTCACATATACACATCGTTCACATATCTAACATGCTGACACGATCAAGTTATCAAAGCGTGTAAACACATGCAATCAAGCACACGCAATCAACCTCACACGGGATACACCCTCTTCCCACGGCTCATAGGTATTCGAACCCAGAGATCTGATACCAAGTTGTCACGCCTCAAACTTCGGGCCACGTGAAACACCCATAAACAACCAAACATGATACCCAACCCGAGAATACACTCTCAATTTAAACCATACATGGATTGTATATAAACGCCAAACGACATATATTACAAGGCTCAAACTCTGAGAAAATATGTTACAACATACATGTAACAAAACTAACAAAAAGGAAGACTACAGCTCTTCCTCCTCTCCAGCACCTTCTGATCAACTAGCGTGATCGGTACCTAAAGAAAAGCAAATCCCACACCGTAAGCCAAGGCTCAGTAGAAACTAGACAAGTATGCAATATAAACAAAACGTGCTAGGAAATCGAAGTGCAGTTTTAGACTCTCTTTCAAGCCTTTAAAACAGTTTTCACATATAAGGTAAAGCGAGGATACAAACTATCATTAGAATCACTCACAGGAGCCTTGAAAAACAATTTGAAAACGGTTTTTAAATTGCGATACACACGACTCTAAAAAAATAATTTGAAAACTGGTCTATCTGTCGCATAATGCAATTCATGCAATCCATGTATCTTCTCGGACTTTCAACGATGGACCATAGTCCCCGTCAATGCATCTTTACGGACTTTAACTGAGGGGTCGTAGCCCTAACGAATACCTCTTTACGGACTTGCACTGAGGGACCGTAGCCTTATCAAATGCTTCTTTACGGGCTTTAACCGAAGGGTCGTAACCTTGCTGTAATCTTCTCGGACTTTAATCGAAGGGTCGTAACCCTAACGTAATCACCGTTAGCCAAAGGTAACATAACCATCTATCTCATTCCATACATGTATGCATAACCTAATAAGGATTTAAATGCATAAAATCACGTACTATCACTACGTATCACAAACCATGTCACATGCTACACACGCGACTCACATAAACCTGCACCCATGCAACATGCACTACATGCATTCGTTCCTCATAGTCCACATCCATGCCTTTAAAACTCAAGGTCTTAAAGCATAAACCACATTACCCATAATGTCATCGAAAGCCATGTAAATCACATTACACATAATCCATGCATGAATAAACTACAGTTATAACATGCATAAGTCCGTTATAAAAGCGCATAGCCACATATAACAACCGAGCCTAGCCAGAAGGCCAACTAAAAACCTAAAAGCCTCACGGTTCACAACCTAAGACTCTTTTCCGAAAGGAACCACGGGCCTAAGAACTCACACATAACAAACACCCACATCTCACCAACTCATCATTCCTGAGGATGGCATCAACACGAACACACGAGGTTACCACACGACCCCCGAAACCACGACACAACCAATCGAACCCCAAAAGGGATCCACAGGTATTTGAATCGACAAATTCCTATAAATTAATCAATTGAATACCGTAGAACACCAATCGAAAACCAAAACCTAACCATTGAACCACCATCACACACCTCAGCACTTCAGTCGACTGAACCGAACCCCCAGTTGACTGAACAACACACTAGAAACCACCAAAACGCCTCACGCACAGTTCAGTCGACTGAACCCATAGGTTCGGTCGACCGAACCCCAAAACCAAGATCCAGTACTGAACCCATAGGTTCGGTCGACTAAACTCTCCCAGAAACTGATTTTAAGCTACTGGTTCAGCCCTTCAAACCTCAAATCGAAGCCTCCAAACTCCAAATCAACACCCGAGAACATCCACACACCTAGGCCTAACACTAAGACCTCAAAAGAAACTCCCAATACCAGATTCCATCCACGAAATCGACGAAAAATAGGTTTTAAACCCAAAAACCTAACTTGATTCAAACTCAGATCTACAGCGATCTAACCGGTAAAAAGACACCCCATTACCCATAGCACCCTTATAAAATATACAAGTCTAGAATCCTTCCTGGGTAAGTTGAAAACTCGACATCTCAATCCACGTGCAAAATCAAATTTTGCCGGAATCAAAATCTGACCGGATGGTTGCGTAGCCCATGATGCCAAAAGAAAAGATTCACTGCTGGATTGCTAAAAACTGAGCCCCGGGCCCCCGAGAACTTAGAGAGAGGGTAGAGAGAAAATGGGAAACTTAGGAGTTAAGTTTGGAAAATATCGTTTGAAAATATCTAAGCCCAGTTCCCAGTTCCCACGGCCCCGGGAACCTACCCCGCATGCATATCTAAGCCCGATCATGCATCAAAAGCAGTAAAAACATGCTCGAATGAAAACACGTAACGCGCGTCCAAAAATGCCGAAAAAAGAAGACGGGTCAGGGTCTCACAAAGCACGAAAAAACTGAATAAAAGAACAAAAGCAGATGTCTTAAAGCCTCAGAATGCATTAGCAGGATCCACGTGCTCTTGGAACTCACCCTGTTCTTCAAACTCTTCGTTTTCCTCTGGGATGATTTCCTTCAAGAACTCCTCCTCACCTATAGCACGAATGCCATGAGCCAAGGCCCAAAAGCAAAACACTCTAATCTTTTAACTAAGCTCACAGCATAAGATCACCACAACGCATACCATTATAGTTTATAGTCAAGGAGACAGACAAAATTATAACAGGATAGTAGATAAGTCAATAAACATGCGTATATGAGATTCCATGTATGTAATGCAGATGCCCAACCCAACATGCATCCAAATTATAACAGAAATTCCACAGCGAGAATCACCATAGTAGAATTGATGGAAATTTGATCACCAAACCTATCATCGCCTCATTGCGAAGAGTAAATGCTTTGCCGGGCTTTATGCTACAGCTGTTTTACTCAATGGCAACGGCGTGGGGGGGGGGGGGGCACTAAAATCCATCCTTATCCTCCAGCTAACCAAAAATAATCGAAGTAATAATGCGCAAATAATCCCACATTAAGGACTAGGATGCTCGTTTGGCATCAATCCAAAGTCTAAATCATCAAAACCAGAATGCTAGCGATAAACCCATAGTGCCTAACATTCTCCATAATAACCACTTCAAACACCAACCAAATATGTAACACCAATGATGTACTTAGGGTGTACAAGGGGAACATATCTCAAAATATTTACAAATGGCACCTAGGGATGCCCTAGATTTAGAACCAAGAAGAACAATTCAATACCGCCCATCCCACCAATGATGTACACAGATGGACTCCAATATGCCAGGATGCAAGTGAAAATGTCTATGATGTATAATATGGATCTCAAGTGCAACTATCTATAGCATGGCATCAACTAGTATGGCAAAGTTCATGGTACAACTCACACTATTCATAAGGTACAAGTATGTGAAGTACAAATTACAATTCTCAAGATACAATTCACATTTGATAGAATGAGTTCTAAATTATCATATATTCACTTAAAAATACTAATCAACTAATCCAAACCAATAATCATATAGAACTTGGGTCTCACAACAAGGGTACTAAAAAACACACAGCAATTTTAAAGGCTAAGTTCGAGTATTAAATTAAAAGGGTCGATAGGGTTTTGGGTCATCTAGACCTGGAATCAAGTTATGATTTTTAAACACCATTTAGATAAAAATATTTTTTAAAACTCTCATGTTTAACACTAAAGCCAAAACCTAAGGTAAAGAGGTGAACAAAACATCCTAAGCAAAAACGGTTCAGCACTTTTCTCAAGATTTTACCAAAATTATGTCTCTGTTGGTCTCGATTTTGGGGTACCATATCAAATCCACATGAGTCCGCTTTTGATTATGTTATATTTCAAGATGTCCCCTATAATTTTCATGTTTAGATCTAAGGATAGTTCTTTGGAACAAGTTAGACTTTTTGGCCAGTTTAGAAAATAGGTTCTGTCAGCCGCCAAAACTTAGTGGAGCCGGTTTTGAACAGAGGGTTTGAAATGGTTTTGGAGTATCATACCAAGGCTTTAAGGTCTGATTTTTGGACAGACAGTATTTCAATATGTTATATACAATGTTCATGTCGACCACTTGTGGAATAGGTCACTAAAAATAGGGGTTTTGGGCTACATAGAAATATGTAATAGAAGTGTCCTTTGAGAGCTGAAACTCAATAGAGACTTTCAAAGGGGTTTTGACCTATCAAAACTCACTATTTTGTGCTCCTTTTTGGTATATAGATAGATATACATGTTATCTACAACTGTTATGTTTTGACCAAAGTTCGGATCGCATTGTAAACTAAGACTTTCAGGTCGGTGGTGTTGACTGGTCGAAAAATGACACACTTTGATCAAATTGCAATATCTCGAGTTCTACTTATTCAAATGAGTTGAAACCAACTTTGGATAAAAGATAACACAAAAATATAAATCTGGACATATAAAACATGCTTAGATAAATTTTTTACATTGAGTTATGGCCTTCCAAATTCAGTGCAGAAACATATATGTTCTCTAAAATCAAGCCTCTTAGGGTCCAAGTCTTCTACTTATATCATGTCAAGTTTTTGTTCTATTTATTTGCATGCTTATGTTTTAAACATTAATATCAAGGCTCCATCACACTTAGAAGTCATCAAATTCAAAGATAACAACATACAACAACATCTCATATCACCCATAAACATAATAGCCTCAAATTTTCAACTACGACGTCTTTTCGGTTCAATTTCGATTTTCGATTCTTTGAGTGTTTAAAGAGATGTATTGGGAGATATTTTGAGGGATATTAGACGTAATATTTAGAGGTTTTACTTACTTATTTGAGAGATCAAAGGTGGGTGGATGATGGATTAAGACTTAGCTTTAGAAAATTTTCCTTGATTCCTTCCTTTTTCTTCCTTTTTCTCACATGAACACTCAAGAGAAATGAGGTTCTGATTTCTCCCCCTCTCTTGCATGAAAATATCAAATGGAGAAGATGGTGTTTGGCTTAGTTTATATACAAAAAGTACCCTTGAAAGACTTTTTTTCCTTTTTAATTAATGAGATATGAAGTTGATTTGAGTTGGTTCAACTTTTGAGGGCTACAAATAAGATATGGGGAAGATAAATGTAGCTAGGGATCAGTTTGGAGGATAAAAATCTGATCCCCCATCAGTCAAGGGGCTTTTCTTGGTTTTTGTGCCCTTATTGTATAGGAAAATGCATTAAAAGTTAATTTGATGTATCGTTTTAGTATTTTTTTTCCTACTGAGACCTATTATTATAGTATGTTTATGATAAATTTAGTATTTTTATGTATTATCATAGTTTTCATAGCAATTGATTAAATAGCTGTAATCTTTTAAGTCAAATTAAGCTATTTTGACAATATATGACTTTTTGACTTATTTTGTTGTGTATGAACTGCAGTAATGATTTGTTTGCTTTTGTTAACTTATAATACCATATTATTATGTATATTACTTATTCAACAAGTATTGGATCATTATAATACTTAATTTAATACCTTTCTCATTATTTTAAGCTAAAAAGAAAGCAAAAAGCTACATTTTAGCACTCTTCCCAAGGTGGTCAGCCACTAAGGGATATTTTTGTTATTTTTGATTTTATTTTGTCATTTGCTACTTAATTGTACTTAAATCCTTGATTTAGGGTATCCATGTGTCAAAATTTGAGTTTTTAAGACTTTTTACTATACTAGAGGCAAAACGATCATTTTATCCGACTTATGAGGATTTTTTTTATTTTTAATTATATTTCATGTTATTTACTTAATTTAGAATATTGGGAGACTCTTCGGGTGTTAAGATTTTGTTGCCTGAGGTTTGGACCTTTTTAGGGTTTCTAGATCGAATTAGGGTTTCGGGTTGAGTTAGGGTTTCGAACCACTTCCGTGCTTTATGGCCTTGTGGGCTATCCATCACTAACACTTGGGTTTGGGCTGAGTCTTTACACGGGTCATTATTAATCGGGTTGTTACAACTAGGGTCCGAACCGGATCGTTACAACTGGGAATATTAACATGAGGAGAAATGTTAAGCATTTAATAATAGGAGCTCAATGCAAGATGGTCTTGAGATTATGGGTCAGAGTGCAATTATCGTTCTTTACTGGTGTGAATTGTAATTTAGTGCTTATAAAAATTGCAGAAATCGCTGCAAGGTTTTCATAATTACAAATACCGCTATGAGGTTTGCTTAATTGCAAAAACCGCTGATGGGTGTTTGTGTTCCACTGAAAGTCTTTGTCATAATTACTCCACAGGTCTTTGTTGTAGCCCTATAAATATGCAAGTAGGCTGAACCATATTCATAACTTGTCTTTAAGACTAAAGTTGTCCAGGTTCTATCAGTATGAGTTCTCAATAAATTGTAGCCCACACTATATTCGAGAATTGCATAAGGGAATATAGTAGAAGGTCTAATGAGAGCTTCAATTCGGAATCAAATCGTAGTTGAAGAATCGACTGGTAATAAGGTATTCCTCTAAATTAACTGTGGTTGTACATGCTTTAATTTTAATCGTTTTTCGTCAAAAGTTTTATCTAGAGCCCGTTCTGGCATTTGTCTGTCCAGTTAATTTTTTACCAAAAATTATTTACAAAAATAATGATCTTGGCAGTTTTGCCTCCTATAATTGTAGGCGTTCTAAGCCCAATTTTATGATCATCTGTTTATTTATGTTTGATTGAATGATTTAAATGATGATTATTTAATTTTTTAATCATGAGTGTTGATCGTGATTAATTTAAGTTTTTTCTAGAATAAAATGTGAGCCTTTAGAATATAAGTATCAATGTAATACCTGTATCTATTTTTAAATTTCTGTTTAGATTATTTAAGAACAGGTTGTATATCCAAGAACACGAAGAACAGGCGGCGGCATCGGCGGTGGTTTTGGATTTTTATGGGCCACGAATCGAGATAAGTTTTATGGTTTTAAACATTTTTTTGGGGTTAGTTTTCTACAGTATTTATGCATTAAAAATAGCAGTAAAAATAAGTCAAAAATAGTAAGAAAAATAGCAAAAACAACCCACCACCGGCGACTTTTCCCGCGGCAGTGCGGTGACAATTTTGATGTTTTTTGGATCATTTTTGGGATTATTTTTTGAGAAAATTTTTAAGCATAAAATAGAAGTAAACATACCTTAAAACACTGTCCAAAAATTATAAAAAAAACTGGGCAAAAAGTAGTGTAAAACAGGCAGCAAACAGCAGTGGTTTTTTGAAAGCGGCGGCGGCACAACAAGCGCTAGCGGTACAACAGGCACTGGCTCAGGGCTATTTTCGGGGCTATTTTTAGGACTATTTTTGAGGTGTTCTTTGAAGCAATGAGTTGCTAGATAATTAAGCTATTTTTGCAAAAAAAAAACGGGAGTTAAAAGACCACCGAAAAAAGTCCAAATAGGAGGCTGTTTAGAGCGGCGGCAACTTTTACTAGGCGATTTTCTAACAATTTTTTGGGCAATTTTCGAGATATTTTTTGACAAAAAAATACTACTTTTTGAGAGCTATTTTTTGGTATAAAAAGAGTCGAAAACGGAGTACCGAGGTGGCGGCACTAGGTGGCAGCGGCGGGCTGGTGTTGGGCGGCGGTGATGGCTTGGTATGGGGCTATTTTTTGATCATTTTCTGATTTGTTTGATACTGATTTAATATATCTGTATATATCAAAGTGTATAATAAAATCCTCATGTAATCAGGATACAGGAATTAGAAATGAACTGGGATTATTATAGTTTATCTTCAATAGAAGACTGAAACGTTTCAGCGTTTCACTTTGATCATAAAACTGGGATACAAGCATATCGTGTTTATATATATATATATATATATGAACTTCATGAATGACGTATATCTGTTTTATTTATCTTGTTAATTTAATTAATTTGAAAAAATTCTGTTTTAATTAAAATATTTTATAATGGAAAATAAAATTAAGTTTTTTAATTAATTAATTTTAATTAAACAGAAAAATTTTAGATATTTTACTTTTTACAAAATATCACATTTAAGATGATTTTTCATAAAATTGAATATCTTGAAAAAAATGTAAAAGTTAGTTTCAGATTTTGAATTAATTAAATAAAAAAATATTTAATATAAATAAATGCCTTTAATCACTATCTTATCTAAAAAGCTGAAGAAAAAACTGTGCATTTATAGAATTATTTTTATTACGCATTTAAATACGAAAAAATGGTTTAGTAAACTGAAATCTTTGGAATCGTGTACACGGAAAGATGTTTGATTCTTTTAGATCGAGTGGTTTTTTAAAATTAATAAATTTATTTTAATTAAACAGATTTTTATAACTCTCAAAAATATTTTAAAAATTTAAGTGGGAGAGAAAATTTATTCACAAATAAGTTCCGCGGTCTCCATCATCAGTTTGTTGGCGATACAATTAAACCCTGCGTGTTGGCAGTAAGGCCTTCCTCCCCATCGGACAAATTAATTGCGGTATTGCCAGTACAAACCTCCTTTAGGAATAATTCTGGATAATTATTAGTGTGGATCACTTCTCAATCTGACACTTCTCCATCTGAAGGGTTTATTGCAAAGCGATTAATTTAGAATTAGGTGATGGTTAACACTTAACTGTATATAACAGTATTCTCTCCATCTGAGTCACTACTTATATACTGGACCGAAGTTATATCAGATATTTAATTTTACTTGGCAGGGTCATTTGTCTAGATAGTAAAATTAATAGGGATTGGCCTGTTTGGACATACAATGGATAGTAGACGTCCTCCCATCGTGGCATGCTATTCACAGGTTACTAGGCTGCTGGTGAATTTTTTTTAAAATAGTAGAGGGAATCAAATTAAAATAAATTCAAAATTTAGCTTGTCAAATTAACAGAATTTTAATTATGTGGTTCTCATAATTAAAATGACTTTCAATCCACTCGCTTCTATACTCAAAGAAAATAAACATACGGGACCGAACTATTTTAATTGGAAACGAAACTTGGACATTGTCTTAACTGTCGAGGATTACAAGTTTATATTAACTAAGATATGTCCACCAGTACTTGATGTGAGGGTGACCGAACAGGAAATCCAAGCCCATCAGAAGTAGTAGAAAGCTGATTAAATGGTTCGTTGTTACATTTTGGCTTCAATGTCAAATATTTTGCAGCATCAGTTTATGCCTAGTGCTTATGACATGATTATGAACCTCAAAAAAATATTTGGGGATCAAAATCGTGTTGCTAGGCAGGTGGCCATGAAATTTCTAATAAATGCAAACATGACTGAAGACACCCTAGTAACTGATCATATTCTGAAGATGATTAGTCTTCTGAATGAACTAGAGATCCTTGGAGTTGAAATTAACGAGAAAACCCAGGTCGATATCATATTCAAGTCACTGCCTGAAAGTTTTAAGTAGTTTTGCCTGAACTACACCATGAACAAGCTCAACTTTTCATTGGCAGAACTTCTTAAGGAACTTCAACCAGCCAAGGGTGTTCTTAGGAAGCCAAGTTCTGTGTATGTGGCTGAAAAACCTTCTTCCTCTAAGCCACAAGGTAAGAAAAAGAAAAAGAAAAAAGTTCAGACACAGAAAAACACAGGTCTAAAAGCTGCTAAGGAACCAAAGGCTGGTGTTAAGAAGTCGAGAGGCAAGTGCTATCACTGTAACCTGTTTGGGCATTGAAAAAAGCAGTATCAATTTTTCTCAATAAGCAGAACAAACCAGATAATTTCTATTCACTGGTAGTTGAAACATATTTAGTGGTGTTATCTACCAGAACCTGTTGTGTAGATACGAGAGCTACTAATAATGTCTACAATTCTTTGTAGGGGTTCTAGGAAACCAAGCAGCTCAATGATGGAGAAATATACCTATAGATGGGCAATAATTTAATGGTGGCAGCAGTTGCAGTAGGAGATGTCACTTTCAATTTTAGTAGAGATAGAATAATTCTTCTGAAAGATTATCTTTATATACCTTCGATTAGAAGAAATTTAATTTCAGTCTCGAGTTTAATAAATGACAAATATTCTGTTCAGTTTGATGACTTTGTCGTTATGAAGAAAAATAAACATTTTATTTGTTCTGGTTCATTGGTGGATGATCTGTATGTCGTATCTTTTATATCTCCTACACTGCAACAAACTGAATTGAATAACACATCAAATTTACCATATAAGAGAAAGTTTTCTTCTTTAATGAACCAAATATTTTTTTGGCACTTAGGCTTAAGTAATATTATTCTAAAAAAGATAAGCAGACTGGTAGCAGATGGACCTTTGAGTTCATTAAAAGTGGAGGTACTTTCAGTCTCTGAATCTTGCTTAGAAGGTAAAATGACCAAGAAGCCCTTTTCGGCCAAAAACTATAGAGCTAAAGAATCGCTGGAATTGGTTCATTCTGATGTGTGTGGTCTGATGACAATCCAGACTAAAGGTGGTTTTGAGTACTTCATCAATTTCATTGATGTCTACTCAAGGTATGGATACATTTACCTGATGCACTGCAAGTCTGAATGGTTTAAGAAATTCAAAGAATTCAATGCGGAGGTAGAAAATTGTCTGGGTAAAAATACTAAATCACTACGATTCGACTGTGGTGGGAAATACCTCTTTGGAGAGTTTAAGAATTACCTGTTATCATAAGGAATTATATTCCAGTTGACTGCACTTGGCACTCCGCAGCAAAATGGTGTAGCAGAAAGAAAGAATATGACTCTTATGAAGATGAAATGATCCACGATGAGTTATTTAGGGCTATTCGATTCGTTTTGGGGACTCGCATTAGAGACAACAGCTTATATTCTGAACTTGGTACCTTCTAAGTTAGTACCTTCTACTATCACAGAATTGTGAACCGGGCGTAAGCCTAGTCTGAAACACATTTGGATTTAGAGGTGTCCAGCACATGTGCTGAAAGGGAACGCGGATAAGTTAGAACCGAGAACAAAAGTCTATTTCTTTGTGTGGTATCCTAAGGAAACAAAGGGTGGTCTATTTTATAATCCTAAAGAACAGAAGGTCATTATTAGCACTAATGCTCGATTCTTTGAAGAGGATTATATTATGGGCCACAGGCCCAAAAACAATATTATTCTGAAAAAACTGAGAGGAAATACCAGTAGAACCAAAGAAGAACTATAAGACACTGATATACCATTACCTCGTCGTAGTGGAAAAATAATCGGGACAAGTACAAATCATGAACAGGGTACTGATGGTTCAGAATCTGCATAGCATGTTACTGTTAGTATAAAGACACAAGTAGTACCTCGTCATAGTGGGAGGGTTGTTTATCAACCTGCTTGGTATATGTTCTTAGGAGAGTCTTTTGACAAGACCTCGGCAGAACTAGATATCAAACCCTATAACTACAATGAAGCACTCCAGGACAAGGACGCAGATTTTTGGCAAAAGGCTATGAATTTTTAGATAGAATCTATGTATTCTAATCAGGTCTAGAAACTTGTAGAACCACCCGAAGGGATAAAACCTATTGAATGCAAGTGGATCTATAAGAGGAAGAGAGAAGAAGACGGAAAGGTTGAAACATTCAAAGCTAGGCTTGTTGTTAAAGGGTTTACATAGAAAAAAGGGATCGATTAGGAGAAAACCTTTTTGCCGGTAGCCATGCTTAAGTCTATTCGGATTCTCTTATCCATTGTTGCTTTTGTTGTTTATAAAATCTGGCAAATAAATGTCAAGGCAACTTTTCTTAATGAAAGACTTGATGAGTGTATCTATATGGTACAACCAGATGGATTCATTACAAAAGGCCAGGAGCACATGTTGTGCAAGCTTAAGGGATCCATTTATGGACTTAAGCAGTCATCAAGGTCTTGGAATACTCAGTTTGATCAAGCCATTAAGTCTTATGATTTTTATCAGAGTCCAGATGAGTCTTATGTGTACAAGAAGTGTGACGAAAACGTGGTGATCTTCCTAGTACTTTATGTAGACGATATCTTGCACATCAAAAATGATGTGGGGGCATTATCTACAATTAAAGTATGGTTATCTAGGCAGTTTGATATTAAGAACTTGGGAGGAGCTAGTCATATCCTTAGAATCAAGCTTATGCAAGATTGAAAACAAAGAATGCCGAACTTACTACAAACAAAGTATATCGATGACATACTTACTCGTTTTAGCATGAACGATTCCAAGAAAGGGTTTTTTCCTTTTAGGTATGGAATCACTCCATCCAAGGATCAGTGTCCTAAGACACCTAATGAGATAGAGAAAATGAAGGCGGTTCCTTATACTTCGGCTGTAAGAAGCCTTATGTACGTTATGCTTTGCACTAGACTCAACATCTGCTTTACCGTTTGGATGGTTAGCAAATATCAGTCTAACCCATGGTAGGAGCACTGAACTACGGTAAAGGATATAATCAAGTACTTGAAAATGACTAAAGATTATATGCTAGTTTACCAGGCAGACAGTCTAGTACCTTTGGGGTATACAGACATAGATTTTCAGTCTGACAAGAATTCTCGTAAGTCTACCTTGGGATATATATTTACCTTAGAAGGTAGAGTTATAAGTTGGAGGAGTACCAAGCAGTCATGCATTCCTGATTCCACCATGGAGGCCAAGTATGTGGTAACTTCTAAAGCAGCCAAGGAGGTCGTTTGGCTCAGAAACTACCTGTTGCATCTAGACGTGGTACCTTCAGTTCAATCGGCAATTACACTTTAATGTGACAATAGCGGAGCAGTTATAAACTCGAAAGAACCAATAGTCCACAAGAAAACAAAGCATATTAAGCGTAAGCATCACCTGATACGAGAAATTGTACAGAGAAGTGATGTTGCTGTGGCCAAAATTGCATCATGAGACAACCTTGTAGATCCTTTTACAAATAACTTACCAGCTAAGACTTTTGATAGTCATGTAGAGGACATGGGAGTCAGTTGTATGGTAGCATGATTTTGACTATAAGTGAGAGATTGTTAGGATTAGTATACTGAAAAACATGTTTTTAGTATTTAATTTTATTTTAATAAAATTAATTTTTTATTTTATGAGAATCTTAATGAGCAATGTATGCAATATTATTTATTTAATATTATGTATGAATGTCCAATATTCTGTACAGTATTTAATCTGGTGTGTAAAGTACGGTTTGCACACAGAAGATCAGATTTTAAGTTGTTGCAAAACATAAGTTATTTGTTCACAGTGTAGATGAAAATAGACATACCATCGGTACGACTGTAACACAGAGTTTTAGTAGACCTATCTTGGTTACGGGAAACAGATAATAACGTCGCCTATTATTCCGGCTCTCTATGCTGTACACTTTGTGTGTATTGAACGGGACATATTGGGATAATTAATTTTGTACTAACTTTATAAATTAATTCACACCTCAAGGTTATTATGAATAGTGCTTATGCTCTTAATCTTGAAATAATTATTGATTTGTATATATTTAATATTCGTTATTTTGATTCATTATAGGGTGCAATCTTATATGGGTCTGTATTACCGGTGAGTTAGATAGTGGTATTATTTATATGGTGAATATTAATTATTGACGAATCCACGTCCCAAAAGATCGGTATTGATGATACCCCCTTAAAGAAACTTATAAGTTTTGACCGGACCAAACCCTGCAGGTGGATTTAATTATTTGGCGGTCAAATAAGTTAAGCAGAAGGGATTAAGAAATTTCAAGATACTAATTAAATTAAATTGTCAGTAATTAAATTTAATTGACGAATATCAGAAATCTTAACGTGGGAAGATATGTTAGGCATTTAATAACAGGAGCTCAATGTAAGATGGTCTTGAGATTGTGGGTCAGAGTGTAATTATAGTTTTTTAGTAGTGTGAACTATAATTTAGTGTTTTATGAAAATTGCAAAAACGCTGCAAGATTTTCATAATTACAGATATCGCTATAAAATTTGCTTAATTGCGAAAATCGCTAATGGGTGTCTGTATTCCACTGGAAGTCTTAGTCATAATTACTCCACAAATCCCTGCTGTAGCCCTATAAATATGCGGGTAGGCTGAACCATATTCATAACATGTCTTCAAGATTAAACCATATTCTCCAGGTTCTGTCGGTATGAGTTCTCAATAAATTGTAGCCCACACTACATTCGAGAATCGCATAAGGGAATACAATAGAAGGTCTGACGGGTGCTTTAACTCGGAATCAAATCGTAGTTAAAAAATTAACCGGTAAAAATGTATTCTTCTAAATTACCTGTAGTTGCACGGGTTTTAATTTTGATCATTTGTCGTCAAAAGTTTTATCTTGAGCCCATTTCGGCGTTTGCCCGTCTAGTTAAATTTTTTACCAAAAATTGTTTATAAAAATAATGATCTTGACAGTTTTGCCTCCTATAGATTCAACTTACAATTATCGATACAAAGGCATAACGATCCATCTTTCTTCTTCGTAAATAACATCGGTGCTCCCCAAGGAGACACACTAGGGCAAATAAAACTCCTATCCAGCAACTCCTGGACCTGCACCTTTAACTCTAACAACACGGCCGGTCCAAAACGATATAAAGGCATAGAAATGGGGGTAGTCCTCAGAATGACATCTGTGGAGAACTCAACTTTCTGCCGTTGTGGAAGCTCAAATAAGTCATCCAGAAACACGCCTAGAAACTCACAGACAATGGGAGAAAGCTCTCCCTGAGTAGAATCAATCTCACTCGTTGACAAGGAGGAGAAAAGGAAGTTAAGGTTGTCATGGCTCTATGAACTAAGAGATCTAGGTATGAAATTGTCGTCCTGATCACGCATGAAATAAAAGGAGTCTCAATCCGGGGTGCAAACAAACACTCGTCGCTAGTCACAATCAATGAAGGCCCGAAAGGTGGTTAACCAATCCATCCCTAGGATGATATCGAACGAGGCCATACCGAGCACGATGAAATCAAATACTAAATGGTGGTCGGCAATCTCCATCTCACAGGCTCTACAAACACGTCTCAATACGGTAGTCTCACCAATCAGTGTCTCTACACATAAGGCGTTACTCAACTCGTCTACCTCTAGCCCCAATGCTGATGCAAATGCGAATGAGATGAATGAATGTGATACTCTCGTGTTTACAAGAACACTGGCCCAAGAACAGTACAATAGAAAGGTACCTCGAATGATCGACGGACTAGCCATAGTATCTTGCACCGCGGGTGCCGCTGAAGAGATGGGCTCCATAAGAGCGTACACTCATCCCTGGTTCTGCCCATTATCCCTCTTAGCCCCCAGCTGCCTCACTTACTGAGCTGAGGTAACTCCCCCCACGGTCCTTGCCGACTGTACTCCCGACTGCTACTGTGATTAGCTATAGCCCTATCTTCCCTGCAATATCTAACCCTGGTGTGCTCCTGAAGCACCCTGACCACTCCCTCCCTTAGGGCATTCTAGATGTATGTGTCCCGTCTGACCACACTAAAAACAAGAAAATAGAGTCCTCCTGTGAGACCCGAACCCGGCTCTTTTTGAGACTTATGTATATATGATGTGTTTTGCATATATATTTCTAAGACGTGTGATTTACTTGTTTTGATGCATATTTAAGTTTATCTGAGCATGCGGGGTTGGTTCCCAAAATTGTAGGGAGTTGCCGTGCGAATTTCAAAAATTCAAAAAAAAGGATATTTTAGAGGCATATAAATATCGAGACTTAGATATTTTTTAAAAGATATTTTAAAAACTTAACTTCTAAGTTTCCTCTAACTTTCTCTCTACCTTCTCTCTAACTTCTCGGGGGCCCAGGGCTTGGTTTTTGATAAACCAACTGCTGATCCTTAGTATCGGCATCGTGGTCTACGCATCCATCTAGTCAGAATTTCATTATGGCGAAGCTTGATTTTGCACGTGGATCAAGACGTCGAGTTTTAAACTCACCGATGTAGGATCCTAGACTGTATAACTGTTAGAGGGTACTACATGTAATCTTACGTGTTTCTACCATTTTAAAACGCATGAAAAGTGATTTATGTTTTAAATTCGATTTTGGGTTGAAAATCATTTTTCGGCGTTTGGTTGGACGAAATCGAAAGAGGGATGTTCCTTTCGAGGTTTTATGATAGCCTTGAGCTCGGGTATGCTTCTAGGTATCAAAACGGGTGTTTTTTAGGCTTGATATGAGATTTGGAAACCAAAACTGTAGCTCAAACCAAGATCTGGGCTGGTTCAGTCGATTGAACCCATGAGTTCAGTCGATTGGATCATCATGTTGGAGGTTCAGTCGACTGGACCTGTGAGGTCAGTCGACTGAAATGACTTTTGTTTTGGGTTCTCATTTCCAGTGTGTTTTTCAGTCGACTGGAGGGTGAGTTTAGTCGACTGAACCTGACTTTTTGGAAAATGATGTGTTTTGGTTCAAGCTTTCCTCGTGCGATGTCTATCCGAGGTTTCTATGAGATTCTATGGTTTCAAAAGGGTTGCCGGAAGTTTTCAAAAAAGATGGTTTGAAAACGGAGTTTTGGGAAACGTGTTGTTGAAGGTTTGGAGCAAGCCCTCGGGGTTGAGTCTCAACATCAAAAGCGTTTTGGTGAAAATCATGTTTTGACATATTTTGTTTGATCTCCATGGTTCATGGATTGCATCCCTTTTGTATACATGTGATGTGTATCTGTTTTGCGGGTTGGTTTTAAAATGTTCTCCTTAGATGTACCGTGACAGTGAGTATTGTTGAGTTGGGCTTCCATTGCTCCTCGGTGTAATTTTGAAAACGTGCGCAGAGTAGGTCCCTACATGCCTTCGGGTTAATCCTCGTAAACGAGGTTGGTGGGTGCTTAGTGCCCTCGTGCTGTGGTCCCGTAAGCTAAGTGGTTGTGTGGGTGCTTAGTGCCCTTGGTGTGACCCCGTAAACTAAGTTGGTTGCCTCCGTTAATGGCGTTATTATTGTAACTCTGTATAGAACTTGTCATTACTAAACCTACAGGTCGAGGGTAATGGATGAGAGTCTATAGTTGTTACCTTTGTCGATATGGCAGAGTCAGTACATTGGATTGCATTTACATCTTTCTCCTTGGCTGAGTGGCCTGAGTGGAGCTTACTGTTTCATTTACAGCTTTTCCTTAACTGTGGCATGATATCTGTCAGGTTATATGCATAGTTTCAAGGATGAAAAACTGATGGTTTTTGAGAGGAAAACTTGTTTGAGCTTTTGTGGTCGAGTTCACTCCCACCATATGATTGCATGATCTGTATTACTGTTTACAGTCTATTTTTCTATTGGGCTTCGACTCACGGTGTGAGATTTTGCTGTAAAACCTTTTCAGGTGAGCATGAGTAGTTGACCTAGTTGCAGAGGTGATGGAAGACTTGCTATAGTTTTCCCCTTTTTGAGACATGTGCTTGCACATGTGACGCCTATTGAGGCTGGTTTTGTACGCCTTTTGGTGATATGTTTATTCATGTATGAGATGCATGCTTTCAGTTTATGAGAGTTGAACTGCGGGGATCTTTTATCCAAATGTTGTATATTTTGATTATCAACTGTGAAACCTATTTTCCTTAAATGGGCGTTTTGATGGGCTTTCGCGTAACTCAGATGTTTGGGGCGTAACAACTTGGTATCAGAGCTCTGGGTTCAAATACCTATGAGCCATGGGAAAGAGGGTACATCATCTTGTGAGGATGTATGTGTGCTTGATTGCTTGTGCTACCGCGTTTTCCTAACATAGCATGATAGTTTGCGGTGTATACGTGGGTTTGGAGGTTGAACCTTAGGAGTGATTAGTCTTGCCTTCGGGCGTTTGGATTAACATACTTGGGAGCCATGCTAGAGATGCGTTTCGCGGACGTGATTTCTAGCAAGGAATCTGAGTAAGTTATTCAGATGGACGAGTTTTTCTTGTTGGTTCTCCTCGGTATGTGAGATGTGATGACATGATATTACGTGGTTATGTGTTAGCATGCTTATCTATCTTTTACGTTAGCAATAACCTGTTGTATGGATTCTTATCCTGTTATGTTGCTTTCGTATAGAGTCATGTCCACACGGGGAGGACGAGGCCAAGGTCGAGGCCGTGGCCGTGGTTCTGGCCGAAGAGACGTTCTAGTCCCAGATGTTGGGGAAGCTAATGCACCCCAAGAACCTGTTGCTGAGGGAGATCTGTTACGTGAGATGGTCGGCTCCATCCGGCAACTGGCTGAGGCAACTCGGGGTGGGGAGAGTGTACTTGAGCCGAGGGCGATGGTTGCGATGCGTGAGTTTCGCCGTCTGGACCCTCCTACCTTTTCTGGGGATCCTAATCCCACCGTTGCCACGGAGTGGCTAGAGCTGGTTACCAGGATTCTTGGTTCACTTCAGATTGAGGAAGATGATCTGAGGGTTATATGTGCCACCTTCCAGCTGAGAGGAAGTGCTCACATGTGGTGGAAGTTCGCCAAGACCACAGTGGCTAGCACCTGGGATGCATTTACAAAGGTATTTTTGGAAAAATACTTTTCGGCGACTCTAAGGGATCTCTACAGAGAGGACTTCCTGTTTCTGACGCAGGGGAGGGACGATGACAGTGCTTGAGTACGAGGCTGAGTTTACTAGCCTGTCCAGGTTTGCACAGGAGATCGTACCTACTGCTGATAGGGATCAGCAGTAGGTACGATCTCCTGTGAAAACCTGGACAGGCTAGTAAACTCAGCCTCGTACTCAAGCACTGTCATCGTCCCCTGCGTCAGAAACAGGAAGTCCTCTCTGTAGAGATCCCTTAGAGTCGCCGCCTATCAGCAGTAGGTACGATCTCCTGTGCAAACCTGGATAGGCTAGTAAACTCAGCCTCGTACTCAAGCACTGTCATTGTCCCCTGCGTCAGAAACAGGAAGTCCTCTCTGTAGAGATCCCTTAGAGTCGCCGGAAAGTATTTCTCCAAAAATACCTTTGTAAATGCATCCCAGGTGCTAGCCACTGTGGTCTTGGCGAACTTCCACCACATGTGAGCACTTCCTCTCAGCTGGAAGGTGGCACATATAACCCTCAGATCATCTTCCTCAATCTGAAGTGAACCAAGAATCCTGGTAACCAGCTCTAGCCACTCCGTGGCAACGGTGGGATTAGGATCCCCAGAAAAGGTAGGAGGGTCCAGACGGCGAAACTCACGCATTGCAACCATCGCCCTCGGCTCAAGTACACTCTCCCCACCCCGAGTTGCCTCAGCTAGTTGCCGGATGGAGCCGACCATCTCACGTAACAGATCTCCCTCAGCAACAGGTTCTTGAGGTGCATTAGCTTCCCCAACATCTGGGACTAGAACATCCCTTCGGCCAGAACCACGGCCACGACCTCGACCTTGGACTCGTCCCTTTGGTCGTAGCGGGAAGCTATCACCGCGTTTCATTGGACCTATTGAGATTCTTGATAGGATTGGAGAGGTTGCTTACCGTTTGGCGTTACCACCTCAGTTAGCATCTGTGCATAACGTGTTCCACGTTTCTATGCTTCGGAGGTACGAGCCTGATCCTTCACTTGTGCTAGATTGGGCTAAGCAACGGATTGATGAGAATGCCACTTATGAGGAGCGTCCAGTAGGGATTCTTGACACGAAGGAGCGTGTGTTGCGGGGCAAAACAATTTCTTATGTCAAGGTCCTATGGCATCATCACGGGGTTGAGGAAGCGACATGGGAGCTCGAGTCTGGGATTCGTGCTAGATACTCAGACCTATTTACCTCGTGACCTTGTTGTGAATTTCGGAGGCGAAATTCCTTATGGGGGGAAGAGTTGTGAGACCTGGACCCGTCTCTTTTTGAGACTTATGTATATATGATGTGTTTTGCATATATATTTCCAAAACGTGTGATTTACTCGTTTTGATGCATGTTTAAGTTTATCTGAGCATGCGGGGTTGGTTCCCGGGGTTGTAGGGAGTTGCCGTGCGAATTTCGAAAATTTAAAAAATAAAAGATATTTTGGAGGCCTATAAATATCGAGACTTAAATATTTTCTAAAAGATATTTTGAAAACTTAACTTCTAAGTTTCCTCCAACTTTCTCTCTGCCTTCTCTCTAACTTCTCGGGGGCCCAGGGCTTAGTTTTTGATAAACCAACTGCTGATCCTTAGTATCGGCATCATGGTCTACGCATCCATCCAGTCAGAATTTCATTCCGACGAAGCTCGGTTTTGCACGTGGATCGAGACGCCGAGTTTTGAACTCAATAAGATAGGATCCTAGACTGTATAACTGTTAAAGGGTACTACATGTAATCCTAGTGTTTCTACCATTTTAAAATTCATGAAAAGTGATTTATGTTTCAAATCCAGTTTTGGGTTAAAATTTGTTTTTCGACGTTTGGTTGGACGAAATCGAAAGAGATATGTTCCTTTCGAGGTTTTATGATAGCCTTGAGCTCGGGTATGCTTCTAGGTATCAAAACGGGTGTTTTTTAGGCTTGATCTGAGATTTGGAAACCAAAATCGTAGCTCAAAACAAGATCTGGGTTAGTACAGTCGACTGAACCCATGAGTTCAGTCGACTGGATCATCATGTGGGAGGTTCAGTCGATTGGACCTGTGAGGTCAGTCGACTAAAATGGCTTCTTTTTTGGGTTCTCATTTCCAATGTGTTTTTCAGTCGACTGGAGGGTGAGTCCAGTAGACTGAACCTGGCTTTTTGGAAAATGATGTGTTTTGGTTCAATCTTTCCTCGTGCGATGTCTATCCGAGGTTTCTATGAGATTCTATGGTTTCAAAAGGGTTGCCGAAAGTTTTCAAAAAAGATGGTTTGAAAACGGAGTTTTGGGAAACGTGTTGTTGAAGATTTGGAGCTAGCCCTCGGGGTTGAGTCTCAACATCAAAAGCGTTTGGGTGAAAATCATGTTTTGACATGTTTTGTTTGATCTCCGTGGTTCATGGATTGGATCCCTTTTGTATACATGTGATGTGTATCTATTTTGCGGGTTGGTTTGAAATGTTCTCCTTAGATGTACCGTGACAGTGAGTATTGTTGAGTTGGGCTTCCATTGCTCCTCGGTGTAAGTACAGAAACGTGCGCAGAGTAGGTCCCTACGTGCCTTCGGGTTAATCCCTGTAAACGAGGTTGGTGCGTGCTTAGTGTCCTTGGGATGTAATCCCGTAAACAAAGTTATTATGTGGGTGCATAATGCCCTCGGATGTGACCCCGTAAACTAAGTCGGTTGCCTCCGTTAATGGCGTTATTGTTGTAACTCCGTATAGAACTTGTCATTAGTAAACCTATGGGTCCAGGGTAATGGACGAGAGTCTATAATTGTTACCTTTGTCGATGTGGCAGAGTCGGTACATAGGACTACATTTACATCTTTCTCCTCGGCTGAGTGGCCTGAGTGAAGCTTACTGTTTTATTTACAGCTTTCCCTTAACTGTGGCATGATATCTGTCAGGTTATATGCATAGTTTCAAGGGTGGAAAACTGATGGTTTTTTAGAGAAAAACTTGTTTGAGCTTTTGTGGTCGAGTTCACTCCCACCATATGATTGCATGACCTGTATTACTATTTACAGTCTATTTTTCTATTGGGCTTTGGCTCATGGTGTGAAATTTTGCTGTAAAACCTTTCCAGGTGAGCATGAGGAGTTGACCTAGTTGTAGAGGTGATGGAAAATTTGCTATAGTTTTTCCCTTTTTGAGACATGTACTTGCACATGTGACGCTTGTTGAGGCGGGTTTTGTACGCCTTTTGGCGTTATGTTAATTCATGTATGAGATGCATGTTTTTCAGTTTATGAGAGTTGAACTGTGGGGATCTTTTATCCAAATGTTGTATATTTTGATTATCAACTGTGAAACCTATTTTTCTTATATGGGTGTTTTGGTGGGCTTTCGCGTGACCCGGATGTTTGGGGCGTGACAACTTCCCCTATGTCTGACTCTACTGTTGTCCTCTCTACTGGCAATCCCTAGCACGATGTCACGACTGTTTACATGTGTAACACACAATCTCCCGACACTCAGAACGCGTTAACGAACCCATAGAGGGTGCGACTGCGGGTGTCGATCGTGGCTGTGGATGAGATCCCGTAGGGTAAGAACCTGATCCTCCTGACTTTTGCCTCTTTACCTGACGTTTCTTGGATTGTGCCCGAGAAACTCCCTAATGTGATTTGCTCTCCCTCAGCTTGCGCCTCTCTGCCATTGCATTCTCAACCCTCATAGCAACCTCCACAAGCTCTGTGTAGACCCGAAAGCCCAATGCTGTAATTCTATCCTTAATTGAGGGCCGAAGGCCCCTCTCAAACTGCTTAGTGCGCAACACCTCCGTTGCCACCATTTTGGGTGCAAAGTGCAACAGATTCTCAAACTTGGCCTCGTACTGGATCACGGTAAGGTTCCCCTGAATAAGGAAAAGAGACTCCTCCTAATACGTGTCTCTCGTCAAAGCCAGAAAATACTTTCCAAAAGACCCTAGTAACAGCGGTCCACGTGCCATCCACAGTGGTCTTGGAAAACTTTCACCACTCTCTAGCATCCTCCTGAAGTTGGAACGCCGCCAACCTCACCTGCAACTCATCCTCCTCAATCTCATGTAAATCCCCAAACTCGGGGTCTCGCAAAACACCCATAAACAACTATTTTAGGAGAGCAAAAACATTTATAAAAAGGCACCACTGAGGGTTTATTTAGAACAAAAGACAAGCCCACAAGAGCAGAAACAACACCCAACCAGATGTTTCACTCACATGACAAGAAATTATACATGCACTAAAATATCGCCCTCAAGCTTACAACATATGGTTTCATAACCAAAAACAAGCAAAACACTACATGATCCAAAAGAAACAAAAGAAGACTATAGGTCTTTCGCCCCAGCTGGCTCCTCCTGATCAACTAGCGTGATCATATGTATCTGAAAAATATTTTCAAATCCCACACTGTGAGCCAAAGCCCAGTAGAAAGTGGACAAACATGCAATAAAAACTAAACATGTTAGTAGAATAATATGTATGTTACGACTCTCTCGAGCCTAAAAAAAAGGTTTTACATGATCAAAATGAAATGCGAAAGGATATAAAAAATTTTGACTCACACGAGCCTCAAAACAAAAGGACGATTTGTAACAACCAGATGCAGCACAAGCAACTCACGCGACACACGCAACACATGCAACCCGTGCAACACATGCAAAACATGCATCCTCAGGACCACATTTTCGCCCCTCATGATGCATCTTCAGGACCACATTTCCATCCCTCATTATGCATGAATGCATTTTCACGGGATTTTATCGTCATATCTGCCCCTCATTATGTTTGAATGCATTTATAAGACCACATTTTCGTCCCACCTAACGCATCTTAAAAACCAGAATTTTTATGCACAAAATGATGTACAAACACCCCGTTTCACATAACAATGTCATCCCTAAAGAACGGCAACAAATCAAAAATAAACCCCCAAGGCCACATCACGACCAGCCAGAAAAAAAAAAAGAAAAAAAACACCCCACACGAGAGTTCAATCGACTGAAACACCCCATTCAGTCAACTAAAAAGCTACTGGAATTTCACGAATTTTCCAGTGTCTCAGGTCAGTTCACTGAACCACCAACTTCAGTCGACTAAACCTACACATTATCCATTCAATCAACTGAACTCCCCACATCAGTCGACTGAACTTCGAAAAAACCCAAGCGCGAAGGAAAAACTTTAACATTTTCGTGAACGAACCCAAATCAAACCCATCAATTCACGTGTTTTTGAAACTCACGAACATACACGAGCCCACAAGCCTGAAAGAAACCAAAAAACACTTTTAAAAACCTTTTTGTCCAACCAAACCCGTTTTAAAAACAAAGCCCAACTTTTTAAAACATAGAACAACTTTTCATGCATTTATAAACGGTAAAAACACATACAATTCCACGTAGCACGCTTTTAAGATATGAGAGTTTAGGATCCTACCTCATTGAGTTAAAAACTCAACGCCTCGAACTCTATAAAAAAATGAATTTCATCGAAATAAGATTTCGTCTGGATAAATGCAAAGCTCTTAGAGAGGATAACAAGGATCCTCTATTCAATCACGAAAAATCAAGCCCGAGCCCCCCAAAAAGTTAGAGAGAAGGCAGAGATTTCGATTTGGTTTCAAAGGATTGAGAAAATATCCAAAAAATATCTAAGGGCTAATATTTATAGAGCTCACTGAAAATATCTCTTTGTTTTTTTTTGGAACCACAACACCCAATGGTCCAGGAAACCAACCCAATATGCATTTCTAAGCTCGAACATGCATAAAACACATATAAGCATGCTATTATAAAAATAAGAAACGATACGTCGTAACATCGCAAAACTAAAACAGGTCAGGGTCTCACAACTCTACCCCTCTTAAAAAAGTTTCATCCTCGAAATTCAACACAAGGTCAAAAGAAAACAACCCCGCCGTTCGAAATTGACACAGGCACTATAGGTGGTCAGCCAAACCATTCCTAGAATAAGGTCAAGCGTGGTCATGATGAAACCAAACTCTAAACAATGGCTAACTGTCTCAAAGACACAGGATCTACAAACTCGTCCCAACTCCCACATTCTCACCGACAGAGGTCTCTATACACACACACACACACTACCTACGGAGTCCATTACCAACCCCCAAATAGATGAAACAACGGAATACGATGCTCTCGTGTTGATAAGAACACTGGCTCATGATCTGCACACTCAAAAAGTACCTCTGCTCACTGGAGGAGAAAGCTGCATCATCAGGCACAACCGGTGCCTTGGAAGAACTGGGATCTGTAATGGCATACACTCGGCTCTGCGTCATTCTAGTCTGCCCATCATAACCTGGGACTGTTGGCTATCGTACGGACTGGACTGAGCTACCCCCATCTGTAACCCGAGAAGTTTGAACTGCTGGCTGCTGTTGTGGATAAACCTGTCGATCCTGCACAGGCAGAACAACTAGTGCACCTGCCGTGCTCGGTACACTGCCTCCCTAAGGACAGTTCCTGTGAATATGCCCTGGCTAGCACACACAAAACAAACTGGTGGCTCCCTCCATTACGACTGAACTGGTACTGAACCTTGGGATGCCTTCGCTGTGGGCAATCCATCACACAGTACCTAGGCTACCTGCACCAATAACAGATCAACTCTCTTCGCTCTGGCCTCCCAGACTAAGCCACTAATGGTGCTGGTGCTAAAAACTGCTGTCGTGATCTAGATAGATGAAAGCTAGGGCCAAATGACCTCTGCCTCTTGTTGGAGCGCTCTCCTGACTGTGCCCCTGCTCCACTCTGCGGTGCCCCGACCTCCCTAGAACCCTGAGTCTCGCTCAAAGTGTTCTCGATAACTGCTTTCGACTCTACCAACTCTGTAAAAACACACAGCCTTAGTCCTACCACTCGCTCCCTGATCATAGGCCTCAAACCCCACCCAAGCCTCCTCGAACGTAGCTCGTCTGTAACCACCAACTCCGATACAAAACGGGACAGATTGGTAAATCTAGCCTTCTACTGCACAAGACTCATCTCCCCCTGAGTGAGGGTATAGAACTCCTCTCTGTATAGGTCCCTTGAGGAAGCGAGAAAATATTTATCCAGAAAAACCCTCGTAAGAGCTGCGCATGTTCCCTTCACAGTATTTCTGGCATATTTTCACCACTCATGAGCATCACCCCTCAACTGGAAGGCGGCAAAAGATTCCCTCAGATCTTCATCAACTATCTACAGTGTGTCCAAAATTCGGGTCACAAGTTCCAACCATTCTATAGCTACCATGGGATCAGGATCCCAGCAAAGGTAGGAGGGTTAAGATGCCGAAACTCTCGCATCGCCACAGTCGCCCTCGGCTTGGGTTCTCTCTCTCTCCCTAGCAGTTTTAGCTAGCTAACGGATGGAGCCTACCATCACACGCAGCAACTCTATCGCGTCCATCAGTCCTTAGAGAGCATTTACATCCCCAGCATCAGGGATTGGTATATCCCCTTGGCCTAAGCCACGGCCACAGCCTCGTCCTCTCCGTGCAGACATCATATCTATATGAAAGGAACACATAACATAAGATGCAACACGTCACATTAACATAAACACTAACCACATAATCATTATAACACTTAGCCATATACGATCATGCAAACACGTCTCACATACTGAGGAGAACCGACAAGAGTGACACATCGATTTGGGTAACATACTTAGATTCCTTGCAAAAAAACACGTCGGCCAAACGTATTTCTAACTTGGCTTCCAAGTTTGTTAATCCAAATGCCTGAAGGCAAGATTAATCAATCCTAAGGTTCAGCCCCATGCTCACATATACACAAAATCCTCTTGCTCAACAAGCTAACACGTTCCTGTTATCAAAATATCTAAATACATACAATCAAGCATACGCAATCATCCTTACAAGGTGATGCACACTCTTCTCACAGCTCTTAGGTATTCGAACCCAAAGCTTTGATACCATTTATAATGCCCCAAACTCGGGGTCTCTTGAAACACCCACAAATAATCATTTTGGGAGAGCAAAAATATTTATAAAAAGGCGCAACCGAGGGTTTATTTACAACAAAGACAAGTCCATAAGAACATAAACTAAAATCCCCCTCGAGGCATGAACATTTTTAGAGAGGATAAAAATCGTACTAAAGCAGAAAACGACACCCAACCCGATGTTTCACTCTCAAGATAAGAAATCATACATGCATTAAAATATCACCCTCAAGCCTACAGCATATGGTTCCATAACCAAAAACAAGCCAAACACTACATGATCTAAAAGAAACAAAAAGAAGACTATAGGTCTTCCGCCTCAACCGGCTCCTCCCGATCAACCAGCGTGATCATATGTACCTGAAAAACGTTTTCAAATCCCACACCGTGAGTCAAAGTGCAGCAGAAACTAGACAAATATGCAATAAAAGCTAAATATGCTAGCAGAATAATATGTCTATTACGACTCTCCCGAGCCTCAAAAATAAAGTTTTACATGATCAAAACGAAATGCAAAAGGATATAAAAAATTTTGACTCATACGAGCGTCAAAACAAAAGGACAGTTTGTAACAACCAGATGCAGCACATGCAACTCACACGACACACGCAACACATGTAACTCGTGCAACATGCGCAACACACGCATCCTCAGGACCACATTTTCGTCCCTCATGATGCATCTTCAGGACCACATTTTCGTCCCTCATGATGCATCTTCAGGACCACATTTTCGTCCCTCATTATGCATGAATGCATTTTCATGGGATTTTACCGTAGAACCACATATCCGCCCCTCATTATGTATGAATGCACTTTCAAAACTGCATTTCTGTCCCAACTAACGCATCTTAAAAACTAGAGTTTTTATGCACACAACGATGTACAAACAGCCCATTTCACATAACAACGTCATCCCTGAAGAACGACAACAAAACAAAAACAAACCTTCAAGGCCACATCATGACTAACCAGAAAAAAAGAAGAAAAACACCCCACATAAGAGTTTAGTTGACTGAAACACCCCATTCAATCGACTGAAAAGCTACTAGAATTTTATGAATTTTCCAATGTCTCAGGTCAATCGACTGAACCACCAACTTTAGTCAACTGAACACACACACTATCCATTTAGTCAACTGAACTCCCTACTTTATTTAGTCGACTGAACTTCGGAAAAACCCTAGCGCAACACAAAATTTTTACATTTTTGTGAACCAACCCAAATTAAACCCATCAACTCACATGTTTTTTAAACCCACGGACATACACGAGCCCACATCCTCGAAAGAAATCGAAAAAAACTTTTCAAAAACCTTTTTGTCCAACTAAACCCGTTTCAAAAACAAAGTCTTACTTTTCTGAACTTAAAACATCTTTTCATGCATTTATAAACGGTAAGAACACATACAATTCCACGTAGCTCCCCTTTATGATATGAGAGTCTAGGATCCTACCTCATTGAGTCAAAAACTTGACGCCTCGAACTCCGTGAAAAAATAAACTTTGTCAAAACAAGATCCAGTTCGGATGAACGCAAAACCCTCGGCGAGGATAACAAGGATCTACTATTCTATTGTCAAAAACCAAGCTTAGGCCCCCCAAGAAGTTAGAGAGAAGATGGAGGTTTCGATTTGGTTTCAAAGGATTGAGAAAATATCCAACAAATATCTAAGGGCTGATATTTATAGGGCTCACTAAAAATATCTTCTTTTTTTTGAACCACAACGCCAAACGGTTCCAAAAATCAACCCAACATGCATTTCTAAACTCGAACATGCATAAAACACATATAAACATACTATTATAAAAACAAGAAATGACACGTCATAACATCGTAAAACTAAAACGGGTCAAGGTCTCACATCTCAAGGGTGTCAAAGATCGTCGAGGTTATCTCTAACCACCTAGTAACAACTTTAGGGTCTGGCTGCCCAGAAAAAGTTAAAGAATTCAACCGCCAGAATTCTCTCATTGCAACTGTGGCCCTTGGCTTGAGAGCTCAAGCTCTAACCCTTGCCGCATCGACCAACGCTCGCATGGTCGTGATCATTTCCTGAACAATGTCAACACCGCCAGCTTGTTCCTGTTGGGCATGCACGTCCCCTTCTTCCAGAACTTGGGCATATGCGTGACATCTGCTACGACATCAGCCTCTACCACATCTCAGTAACATCGCTCTAAGAATAAGGGAAGATATCAAAGAAAGGCTTATAGCACCACATCTCTCACGGATAACACAGTCTGTCACGCCCCAAACATCCAGGTCACGCGAAAGCCAACCAAAACACCCATTTAAGGAAAATAGATTTCACAGTTGATAATCAAAATGTACAACGTTTGGATAAAATCCCCACAGTTCAACTCTCATAAACTAAAAACATGCATTCTTATACATGAATAAGTATATCGCTTCAAGGTGCACAAAACCAGCCTTTTGAAACAGGCATCACATGTAAAATTACATGTACCAAACAGGAAAAACTACAGCAAGTCTTCCATCACCTCTGCAACTAGGTCAACTCATCATGCTCACCTGAAAAGATTTTACAGCAAAAATTCCACACCGTGAGCCGAAGCCCAATAGAAAATAGGCAGTAAAACTATAAAGCATGCCATGCAATTATACACACGCGGGCTCGACTACGGGAGCCAAAAAGGTTTTTCTTCCAAAACCACAAATTTTCCATCAGACTAACACGAGTCTTAAAACGGTTTTATCTCATAAAACTCCACATTTTTCATCCTTCAAACTATGCATATCATCCTAACAGATATCATGCCACAGTTAAGGAAAAGCTGTAAATAAATAGTAAGCTCAACTCATGCCACACAATTGAAGAGAAAGATAAAATGTAATCTTATGTACCGACTCTGCCATACCGACAAAGGAAACAACTATAGACTCTCGTCGATTACTCTCGACCCACAGGTTTAGTAATGACAAGCTCTATACGGAGTCACAACAATGACGCCATTAATGGAGGCAACCGGACCACTCAATTTACGGGAACTAGCCCGAAGGTATAGAGCACCTGCTACTTAATTTAGGGGACCTGAGCCTGAGGGTACAAAGCACCCAATCACACTCTATTTACGAGGACTAACCCGAAGGTATAGAGCACCTACATTGTGCACGTTCTGGACTTACACCGAGGAGCAATGGAAGCCCAACTCAACAATACCTACTGTCACGGTACATCTATGGAAAACATTTAAAAACTCACAATAGCTCAACTACGAAAACTCATAAAATAGTTTATACAACACATATATAAAAAGGGATCCAATCCATCGACATGGAGATCTAAAACCATTTCCAACAAAATGTTTAAAAGTTGAGACTCAACCCCGTGGGTTAGCTCCAAACCTCCAAAAAGACGTTTTTCACCCGATTTCACCAATCACCGTTTTCAAACCTCCTTTGAAAACCACGAATGTCAACACACCCAGATGATGTATACAACCAAGAAAAGGCGTAAAAATCCACTTTTACCCAAAAACCAAGATTTACACATGAAAATTGTATTTGATGTATTCTCTACCTGATGAAAACACACATAATTACATAAAATATCCTTCTACAGTAGTAGGGTCTAAAATCCTACCTCGGAGAGTCAAGAACTCGACGTCTCAAAATTGAGCGGCGTCAGAACGAGAATCAATCCGAATGGATGCGAAGCCCTCGGCCCCGATAGCAAGGATCCACAAAGGAATTAACAACAAACCAAGCCCCAGGCAATCAAAGTTAGAGAGAAGGCAGAGAAAAGGGAAACTTAGGTCTGAAGAAAGGTTTTTGTCTCAAAAGAACCGCCACTAGAGCCTTTATAGCAAACAAAAATTTACTCTGTTCAGTCGACCGAACTCAACAAAACCAGTTCAGTCCATCGAACTGGACCCTCCAGTCGACCGAACTCAAGACCAGTGGTGTACTGGAATTTGCTGCTATTTTTCAAGCCAAAAACCAACCCATCCCACCTAACCAAGGTCTAGGAAAGCATAAAACACATTTACACATGCATTTCTACAACTTTAAAGCATAAACCATGCATCGATGCCATCATATACTAGAATAAAAGCGTCATATATATAAACAACTCAAAAGATAAGGGTCAGGGTCTCACAACTCTCCCCCTAAAGGAATTTTGCCCCCGAAATTCGCAACAAGGTCACGAAATAAAGAGGTCTGGATATCTAGCACGCATCTCAGACTCCAGCTCCCATGTAGCTTCCTCATCCCCGTGATGATGCCATAAGACCTTAACATACGCAATTGTTCTGCCCCGCAATACCCGCTCCCTTGTATCAAGAATCCTCACTGGACGCTCCTCATAAGTGGCATCCTCCTCAACCCACAACTCAGCCCAATCTAACACATGTGAAGGATTAAGCTCGTACCTCCGAAGCATAGAAACGTGGAACACATTATGCACAGATGCTAACTGAGGTGGCAAGGCCAAACGATAAGAAACCTCACCAATCCTGTCTAGGATCTCAAATGGTCCAATGAAATGCAGCGATAGCTTCCCGCTATGACCAAACCTCATCAAACCTCTACATGGCAAGACCTTCAGAAACACATGATCCCCTACTATAAACTCCAAAGGTCGCCTCCTCTGATCTGCATAACTCTTCTGGCAGCTCTGCGCTGTCAGTAGGCGCTGGCGAATCACAACAACCTTCTCCGTCGTCTCCCGTACCATGTCTGGTCTTAAGACCGTGGTCTCTCCCTCGTCTCTCCAACACACAGGCGATCTACACGGTCTACCATACAAAGTCTCATACGGTGCCATCCCAATACTGGATGATAACTGTTGTTGTATGCAAACTCTGCCAAAGGTAGATGATCGTCCCACGAACCTCTGGAGTCAAGGACACAAGCTCTCAGCATATCCTCTAGAATCTATATAGTCCTCTCAGACTGACCATCCGTCTGGGGTGAAAAGCATTACTGAACATCAAGTTCGTCCCTAAAGCCTTCTAAAGACTGCCAAAAGCGCAATGTGAAGCACGGGTCTCGGTCTGAAACAATAAATACTGGCACTCCATGTAATCGGACTATCTATCTGACATATAAGCTACTCGGTCGTTCCACCGAATCCCTCACTCGGATGGGGAGAAAGTGTGCAGACTTCGTCAACCTATCAACCACAACCCACACGACAT
>JAUMHN010314248.1:0-18280 GCA_032360265.1 Heliamphora ciliata
GTAGGAGATGTGGTTATAGCTCGCGTGCCGGTTTCGACTTTCGGTCTCCCTAAGGAAGGGTTATAATCATGGTATCTTCGGTACGAATCTTTGTGAAAAGTAAATTTGAAACTAGTGCAAAGTAGGGTTTGTTCTCACCGGGCCCGGGATTTTGACACGAGATTTTCAAACTTAGGGTAATGGTTATACACTTAACCCGTGAATAAAAATATCCTCCATAAGGTAAAACCTACAGAAACCCTGCTAAAAAACCTGTCACAAAATCGTGAAAAAACCACTACGACCCGTGGCTAAAAAATCCCAAAATCACTGCCAATGCCACCGGTTTTGCCACCGCCTGCTCTTCGTGTTCTTGGACGTTCGAACCTGTTCTTACATATATCGAAGAATATCTAAAGAACATAAAAAACCTTTACATCAAAACCTATGTCCCGAAGGCTCACAATCGATCTTAAAAGTCTAAAACTATCACGATCACCCCTC
The DNA here is from genome assembly GCA_032360265.1 of Heliamphora ciliata. NCBI lineage: Eukaryota > Viridiplantae > Streptophyta > Magnoliopsida > Ericales > Sarraceniaceae > Heliamphora > Heliamphora ciliata. Next base: position 484 of record JAUMHN010314248.1, read on the forward strand.
GTGGTTAAAAAGCCTAAAACTATAACAATCAAACATGAATAAAATAATAATCATAAATCTGGGATTAGAATACCTGCAAAACAAAGTTAGCACAGTTCTATAGCTACCCGATCCCTTGATTAAACCATATTCATAAATCAAAATGGCTCTGATACCAATTGTTGAAGGCAAACTGTCAGCATCATTGATTTGAATACGATTTTCTCGATAAAAAATACTGGACGGGCAAACGCTGAAATAGGCTACAGTTTAAAACTTTTAATGTCGAACGATTAAAATAAAAATTTTACTCCCAAAGTTAGATTCGGGATTATACCTTTCGAAATCTGGTAGAATGATTTCGGTTACTGCAACAACTATGAATCTGAATCTTTCGAGTTGAAGCCCCAATCAAGCCTTCTACTGTATTCTCGATACGTATCACGAATATAGGGTGGGTTACGATCCTTCATGAACTAGAACCTACTAAACTAATCAACTTTAGGTTTACGTAGAAACCCTAGTCTTTGTGTGTTTTTAATTAGCATCTTTAAAATTTCTTAAACCCTTCCGTTTAACTTATTTGACGGTCGGATAATTAAATCCACTTGTAGGGTTTGGTCCGGTCAAAACTTATAAGCTTCCTTAATGGGATATCATCAATTCTGAACAATTAGGATGTAAATTCCGTCAATAACTAATATTCACCATATAATTAATATCGCTATCCAACTCACCGGGACTATTCACCCATAAAAGATCGCACCGTCTAATGAATCAAGACAACGAATATTAAATATACGCAAATAATAATTATTTCGGGATTAAGAGCATAAGCATTCATAATAACCTTAAGGTGTGAATTAATTTATATAGTTAGTATAAAATTAATTGCTCTAATGTGGTCTCATTCAATACACACAAAGTGTACTAGCACAAAAAATTGAAACAATAAACGATGCTATTTTCTGTTCCTCGTAACCAAGACAGACCTACTAAAACTCTGTGCTACAGTCATACTGATGGTTTGTCCAATTCCATCTAAACTGTAAACTAAAACTTATATTTTGCAAGAACCTATAATCTAGTTTTCTGTGTGCAAATCGTATTTTACCACTAGATTAAGTACTGTACAGAATAAAGAACATCCATGCATAACATTTAAAGAAATGATATTATATTCATTGCTCATTAAGATTCTTATAAAATGAAAAAATAATTTTATTAAAAATAAAATTAAATACTAAAACCAAAAAAATCATGATTTTTAGTATACAACCCTAGCAGTGTAATCATAACAGAGTATTAGAATGTGTCAAATAGGCACGCAGGCCTAGAAAAGAATAGGCACACAGGCCTCCAAGAACCAAAAAGAGAAATCCTCAGCAGCATGGTAGATCTGACAGGTCACTCCCACTAGGTTCTCTTCCTCCAGACCGCATAGCCTCCCTGGGATGACTTTTCGGATGTCGACTCGGTCTCCTCCGCCTCCACTGAGCTGTCAATCATCTGTGTAATACTGGGAGTATGAGCCCGGGATGAAGAAGCAGCAGTAGCAGAAGCAGACGTCTGAGCAGAAAGTGCCCTTGGGGTGGCAGGTGCTGTGTGTCCAACACGAGTCCTCGGTCCTCCACCACGCCCACGTTGAAAGAAGAAATAGGGCCACATCAGCTAAGGTACACAAATATGAGCAGAAAGTAAAGAGCGTAATAATGTAAATAAAAGGCAAAAAGTACCGCAACAGGGCCACCCCGAGGAGCAAGGGGCTCCAAGCTATGAGCTCAAAAGGCAGCATCCGAGTGACAGACCAATACCCTCAACCCGGTAATCAGGCAAGGGACTAGTCGCACCAATCCCAAGGCATACGTCAAGAGAGGATTCAAGTGTTAGAATCAGTCAGATAAATATCAGTACAAGTATAAGAATCAGTGCAGTCAGATCATCGCAGTTAGATATAAGTGGCAGTATAAAGAACATAAGGAAGGATGTCATAGCTGCTCAGTGCCAGGGGGAAAAGGAATCTTTTGGCCTGCCAGTTCAGGGATCTAGATCTGATGAAGAACCCCGTCCACAAATGTGTCCACTGTCCAGGAAAGCTTAGGATGAACAGGGCTCGGGGAAGCAGAAGGAGGACCCCGTACGGCAGCACGAGCACCTATGGCAAGCATGAGCCTCTCTTAAGCAAAGACCGTGTAGTCATGATCTTCGCCCCCGATTAGTATGGCAAGATCGAGGCCCACCATGGCTCGGATGATCTCAATCGTACAGAGGGTGTCGGTCTGATGCATCCCCACCGGAGGCGCCTTTGGGATACAAAAGTGATCATACTCCAAGGATTGTCGGAAAACACGCTTGCTGAGGTACCACTCTCTATAGAATGGTCCATCAAGTATGACACGAGTCTGGGTGACCTCACGGCTCCGCATCAAATCAGCACCAATTTGCTCCTCTATGCCCATCCAGATGTCCCAACGGACCTGAATGTCAAGGAAACATGTCAGCAAGCAGTGTTTATGCAAAAAGTGAGAAGTGGGAATGAACAAAAGCATGAGTAACTTACCTAGTCAGGAGTGGGGCTGTATAGAAAAAGACAGTCATCATCTAAGTCCTTCCCACTAGGATTCGTACCCTGATGCCGTCTGGCCAGTCGAAGTGCCCGGGGGATCATGAGGGAGTCGTCATAGAAGTTCACTTACTGACGCATGCCCAGGAACTCATAAGCCCGGAGTTGTAAAATATCAAGAGAAGCATTAGTACAGTTGAAATAGATGTGCAGATATGAAAATGGGAAAGGAAAGCTTAGAAAGTAGAAAAGGCAAACATACCTCCTAGATGTGCCAGTACCCACCAATGCTTAGATCAGAAGTTCAGGTGGCCGCACTCATGTACTTGTATAATGTGGCCAGTGCAGCTCCTCCCCAGTCATAGGAGCCGATCTAGTTCACCACCACCGTGGCAGCGAGGTAGTGGAGGTGCACCATGTTCTCTAAGTTCGGGAATAAGGATATCCCATGTAAGAGTTGTATACTGAAAACTATAGATTTTTTTTTATTTTAGTATTTAATTTTATTTGAATAAAATTATTTTTTTCACTTTATGAGAATCTTAATGAGCAATGTATGCAATATCATTTCTTTAATGTTATGCATGGATATCTTTTATTCTGTACAGTATTTAATTTGGTGTGCAGAGTACGAATTACACACAGAAGACCAGATTATAAGATCTTGCAGAATATAAGTTATTATTCATAGTTTAGATGGAAATAGAAAAAACAATCGGTACGACTGTAGCACGAAGTTTTGGTAGGCCTGTCTTGGTTACGAGGAACAGATAATAGTGTTGTCTATTGTTCCGACTCGTTGTGCTAATATACTTTGTGTGTATTGAACAGGACCACATTGGGGTAATTAATTTTATACTAACTATATAAATTAATTTACACCCTAAGATTATTATGAGTTCTTATACTCTTAATTTCGAAATAATTATTATTTGCATATATTTAACATTCGTTGTTTTGATTCATTAGATGGTGCGATCTTATATAAGTCTATAGTCCTGGTAAGTTAGATAGCGGTATTAAATATGATGAATATTAATTATTGACGGAATCCATACTTTGATTGTTCGGGATTGATGATACCCTCATAAGAAAGCTTATAAGTTTTGATCGGGCCAAACTTTGCAGGTGGATTTGATTATCCAGTAGTCAAATAAGTTAAGTAAAAGGGTTTAAGAAATTTCAAAATGCCGATTAAATTAAATTATCAGTAATTAAATTTAATGAGCAATGTATGTAATTACTCCACAGGTTCCTGCTGGAGCCCTATAAATATGCGGGTCTGAACCATATTCATAAGTTGTCTTCCAAGACCAAGGTCGTTTAGGTTTTGCTGGTACCAGTTCTCGAAGAATCATATCCACACTATGTTCGAAAATTACATTGGGAATACAGTAGAAGGTCTGATAGGAGGTTCAACTTAGGAAATCAAAGTTCGTAGTTGGAGAATCGATCAAAAGGTATTCATCTGAATTAACTGTGGTGGCACGGGTTTTTATTTTGATTGTTCGACATCAAATTTTTTTTATCTATAGCCTGTTTCAACGATTGCCCATCCAGTTTTATTTTTTTGAAAAATCGTTTACAAATCAATGATCTTGGCAGTTTATCTCTAACAATTAGTATCATAACCGTTTTGATTTTCGTTTACGATTTATCGACGGGCCGGATAGCTTTAGATCTGTGCTAACTTTGTTTTGTAGGTGTTATAATCCTGATTTTATTATCATCGTTATATTCACATTTGATTGAATGGTTTGATTGATGATTTAATTAATTTTTGAATTACGAGGGTTGATCATTATAGTTTTATTCTTTTTAGATCGATTGTAAGTCTTAACGGAACATAGGTTTTGATGTAAAAATATTAATTTTTCTAAGTTTTTTTTTTGTTTATTAGAAAGAAAAATAAGAATGGGTTTGAAGGTTTGAAGAATGCAAAGAATGAAGGCGACAGTTCTAGCGGTTTAAGTTGAGTATCGAGTTTTTTCTTGGTTGCTTCGCAGCAATTCTTTTATGGTTTTTCTGTAATTTTTCATGTGAAAAAAATAGCATAAAAACAATACAAAAACAGCTGCTACAGGCAGTGGTTCGGCAGCTTCCAGCGGCAATTTCTAGCAACGATTAAAGTGGCGGTTTTGAGGTTTTTTTTGGTAACTTTTTGGGACTATGTTTAAGGGATTGTAGAACAGCTTTTGAGGCTCAAAAGTAGATCAAAAATAGAATAAAAAATAGCACAAAAAGAGGCATTTTCGACAACTTTGGGGCTATTTTTTCAAGTTTTTTTGGATTATTTTTGAGGTATTTTTTTTCCAGCAATATACAGAAGTATACTAATACTAAAAATAGAAAGAAATGAGAACTAAAACCACCACGAAAAAAGCCCAAACGGGAGGTGGCAAAAGCCGCCTGAAGCGGCAGTGTGCGACGGCGTGCGACGGTGTCGGCCATGGTGCTGGTGGCTAGGGGTTGAACCAAATATTTTTTTGTGACATACGCTTGGATTATATTAATCTAAAAAGGATAAATAGACTTGTAGAAGATGGACCTTTGAGTTCATTAGAAGCAGAGGCACTTCTAGTCTGTGAATCTTGCTTAGAGGATAAAATGACCAAGAGGTCCTTTTCGGCCAAAGGCTATAAAGCTAAAGAACCATTGGAAATTGTTCACTCTAATGTGTGTGGTCCTATGACAATCTAGGCTAGAAGTGGCTTTGAGTATTTCGTCAGTTTCATTGATGGCTACTCAAGATATGGATATATTTACCTGATGCACCGTAAGTCTAAATACTATGAGAAATTTTAAAAATTCAAGGTAGAGAGAAGCATTTGGTAAAAGTATCAAATCACTACGATCAGACCGTGGTGGGGAGTACCTCTTTAGAGAGTTTAGGGACTACTTGTTATCGGAAGGAATTATATAACAGTTGACTGCGCTGGACACTCCGTAGCAGAATGGTATAGTAGAAAGAAGGAATAGGACTCTTATGGAGATGGTAATGCCTACGATGAGTTATTCAGGATTACCTGATTCGTTCTGGGGACTCGCATTAGAGACAGCGGCTTATATTATGAATTTGATAACTTTTAAGTCAGTACCTTCTACTCCTATAGAATTGTGGACCGGGCGTAAGCCTAGTTTAAGACATATTCGGATTTGGGGATGTCTAGCACATCTGTTAAAAGGGAACGCGAGAAAGTTAGAACTGAGGACAAAAGTCTATTTTTTTGTGGGGTATCCCAAGGAAACGAATGGTGGTTTATTTTATAATCTTAAGGATTAAAAGGTTATTGTTAGCCCCAATACCCGATTGTTGGAAAAGGATTATATTATGGATCACAGGCCCAAATGTAATATTGTTCTGGAAGAAATGAGAGAAAATACCAATAGAACGAAAGAGGAACCACAAGTTACTGATATCCCATTGCCTCGTCGTAGTGGAAAGATTATCGAGATAGGTGCAAATCATGAATAGAGTGCTACTATTAACATGTCAGACGAGCATGTGGGTAATGATGTATAGGGTTCAGATTTTGCATAGCGTGTTATTGCTAGTACACAGACGCAGGTAGTACCTCGTTGTAGTGGGAGGGTTGTTCATCAACTTAATCGGTATATGTTCTTGGGAGAGTCTTTTGGTAGGATTTCAACAGAACTAGATACCGAGCCTTGTAACTACAATGAAACAGACAAAATGGCAAAATGTCGTCTTCAGCCATGTACATCGTATGCTCCCCTTATCTATGGAAGGGGGTATGTGGCCGAGGACGTGCAGAAGAGCCTCAGAGCTCCGGTAGATATCTAGATCGAACGGGATCGGGTTGCCGCCCACTCGAATGCCGGTGATAAGAGAGAAATCAAGAGGGGTAAGGGTCACCTCAAACGTGGGAAGGTGGAAGGTGCTGGTGGTGTCCCACCACCGCTATATCAGAGCTGTAAGGGTAACCCGGTCATTGATGGTTCCCTCTAGCGTGGAAATGAAGTCGACAAAGTCGGTCCAATTAACGATCTCTCGGCTACGAGGTGGGAGCACTGTGTAGCACTCTAGGACGTCGGAGGATCCGCTAAAACCTCGAATGTAAAGTCTCCCCTTAAACAAAATAAAACAAACAAATCAGTAAATGAAAAACAATATTGGAATCAACAAAATAACGAAAACGAAATAAATAGAAACAATGACAGGATCAAAATCAAAGTACGTGACAAGATGGCTAAAACAAACTAAGCAATAATCAAAACAATAGTAAAAGGAGACTCAAACATCAATCTATGCTTTAAGGGTCAAAATTTCACTCATTAGTTTAAAAACCCACCCTGTTTCGAAACCAACAACGACTCAACCCTAGCAAAACCAATTCACCAGGATCCAAGTTCAAATTTAAAAAAAACCTAGCTTTGCTCATATTTTCATTTCAAAATTCAATCTAAAACTCATTTGACATCATTCAACTTCGATCAAAATTCCAGTTCAAAATATAAAATTCAAAAAAAAAAAATAGAGGGGGTTCAAAATTCAATTTCCTTTCAACAGAGTCCCTAATCTACTTCAAACCTAACCTCGAGAAACCCAGAATGGTAAATATCATCAAAATTTCGTTTCAACAAAAATCAAATTCAAACATGACCCAACCTAGCCTCAACCTCATCTGGCCCAGTTTTCAAAAGCCAACTAATTCATGTCCTAACTCGTTAGTTTTGTTTCCCTGTCCAAACTAGCCCCTAACTCCGTTCTAAACTCACGATTTAACACAGTTTCAGGACGTTCCCATATTTTTAAAATTCAGTTCAACCCAACACCTACCTAGATTCATCCCCAAATTCAAAATTAAACCTAACTCAAATTCAACCAATCTAAGCTTGTTTTAAACAAAATTTCACGTTTGATCGTAGGTTCATCCAAAAACCCATCAAAATTCAAAAACTCTGTTTTAAATCAAGATTCACCCAAAACTCATTCTAAACCCAAATTTAAAGCTCAACATGGTTTCCATTCTATCTCAAGATTAGTTTTTCAAAGAAAATTTATATCCAAAACTCATTTTATACAAATCTTAGAGTTCTTTTCAAAAGAAAAACCCACTCAATTTGTGTTCAATCCAAGTCCTAATATGGTTTCCATTTTAAATCTAAATTCAAACAAGCCCCGCTTCTAGGACGTGATCTCACTTCAAACCAAGTCCTTCCCAAATCTGATGACCGAATTCACCTTTAATTCAATTTCAAAATCCTTAACCAAAATTCCAAGTTTGTTCAATCTAATGTCTATTGTGACGCTCCGTCCTCTGGGCACGTCGGGACATACATAAGTATAGATAAGAGGAATATTATAGCTATTCATTCATATTTAAATATCATAAATAGTACATCATTAAGAGTTTGAAACTGATTAAAAGTACATAACGATTATAGTTTCTCCAACGGATTCAACAAAAACATACAATACGCTCGTGGAAACCGAACAAAAAAAGAACAAAAGGTAAAAACTCAATTCTTCAGCTACCATTGTCAGGGTCCGTTAGCTCATGCCACTCATTCTGTTCTTCAATTTCGTCTTCTTCTTCGGGGGCGACTCTCTCAAAGAACTCATCACATTCACATGTGGCACAAATTCCATGAGCCAAAGCCCATAAGCAAATTTTCTAAACCGTCTAACAAACTCACAACAAAATATCTTACAATACATATCGTATTGTCACACCCCAAACACCAGGGTCACGCGAAAGCCCACCAAAACAGCGTTTTAAGAAAATAAGATTTGTAGTTAGAAATCAAAATAGACAACCTTTGGATAAAAGATTCCCAAAGTTCAGCTCTCATAAACAGTAAACATGCAGTCTCATACATGAATAAGTATATTGTCACAAGGCGTACAAAAATTCACCCTCCGAAACAGGCATCGCATGTAAAAGTACATGTCTCATGAATAGGGAAAAACTACAACAAGTCTTCCGCTATCACAGGTATCTATGTTAACTCCACATGGTCACCTGAAAATGGTTTTATAACAAAATTCCACGCCGTGAGCTGAAGCCCAATAGGAACAGACTATAAAGTTGTATAGCAGGATATGCAATCATATACATGCAGACTCAACCACAGGAGCCAAAAAGGTTTTTCTCACAAAACCATAGTTTTCCATCCTTAAAACCATGCATATAATCCTCATAGATATCATGCCACAGTTAAGGGAAAGTAGTAAAAACACAATATGCTCCACTCGGGTCACACAACCGAGGAGTAAGAGATAAATAAAATAAAATCCTATGTACCGATTCTGCCATACAGACAAAAATAACAACTATAGACTCCTGTCCATTACCTTAGTCCTGAACCACTGAAGGCCTGCTAGATAATGACAAGTTCTATACGGAGTCACAACAACGATGCCATTCATAGAGACAACCAACTCTTTACAGATTTTCACGTTTACAGGGATTAACCCGAGAGACCATAACGAACCCACTCTGTGCACGTTTTTGGATTTCTACCAAGGAGCAATAGAAGCCTAACTCAACATACCCACTGTTACGGTACATATATGGAAAACATTTAAAAATCCAACCGTAGCTTAACTATGCAAAACCCGTAAAACAGATTATACAACACATGTATAAACAAGATCCAATCCATTCACATGGAGATCTATAACCATTTCCAACAAAATATTTTAAAGCTGAGACTCAACCCCGAGGGTTAGCTCCAAACCTCTAAAAATACATTTTTCACAAAATCTCAATTTTCGAAATCACCTTTTTGAAAACCACGGATATCAACACATCCGGATCATGATATAAACCAAGAAAGGCGTAAAACCTACCTTTTTACCCAAAAACCAAGGTTTAAACATGAAAATCACATTTAATGTATTTTCTATTCGGTGAAAACACATATAATTATATACAACACCCTTTAACAGCAGTAGGGTCCAAAATCCTACCTCGGTGAGTCAAAAACTCGACGTCTCAAAATTGAACTTCGTCAGAATGAGAATCCATCCGGATGGATACGAAGCCCATGTCACCGGTAGCAAGGATCTACTATCTGACCTTCAAAAACTAAGCCTGGGCCCTCCCGAAAGCTAGAGAGAAGGTAGAGAAACGAAAAGAGAGAGAAGATATGCTTAAAAAAGATATTTTGAGACTCAAAAGATATTTTCGTAGACTTTATAGATTTTTGCGCTAGGCCCCCACCGCTCGAGCAGACCCCTTGCCGACATACATCTCTGCCACATCACTGCTCGAGCGCCCAAGCACCGCTCGAGCGGTCACCTCACCGACCCACGCTCTGCCACTAGCCCGCTCGAACACACTCCCACCACTCGAGCGATCAATGCTGGGTGGAAAATTGAATTTAAGGGTAAAAACCAAATAGGCTAAAACGAAACCCGGGAAAGCGTAAAACACATCTACACATGTTATTTTACGACTTTGAAACATAACTCATGCATTGAGGCTATTCAGATAATGAAAGAAACACGTCAAACATATATAAATATCTTAGAAAGAGACGGGTCCGGGTCTCATACGTATAATACCCAATACAATTTAAGGCCAAAGAGACAGACAATTTAACTTTTTGAACAGGATAAGCATATATAAGAACAATTGTGCGAGTGCGTGACGTAGATGAATGCAATGCAGGTGCCCAACCTGACTTGTATCTAGAAATAAAAATAAAAGTTTCACTTTAGGACACATTTCTATTACTTATATGGACTTATTATCATTATTGCCGCCTCAGGGACTTATTGTCATCTCCGTGATGGAACTTGTTGTCATTGCCTCCTTAGGGACTTATTGTCATCGCCGTGATGAGACTTGTTGTCATTGCCGCCTCAAGGACTTATTGTCAATACCGTGATAGGACTTTATATTATTGCCACCTTAGGAACTTATTATCATTGCCGTGATGGGACTTTATAGGGTTACCCACATTGAAAACTAAGATGCTCGCTTGGTATCAACCCAAGGTTTAAATTACCAAAACTAGAGTGCTAGTGACGAATCCGTGGTGCCTAACAGTATTCATAAATAAAAAAATTTCTTTTGAAACACCAAGGACACACCCAGGGTGCTCAGAGGGAATATATCCCAAAATAGTTACAAAAATGGCTACCAGGGATGCTCCAGACTAGGAGCCAAGAAAAGAATAATTTCAATATAACCCAACCCACCATGATAGATACGGAAAGGACTCCGATATCCCAAGATGAAAATGTAGGAATGCTCATGATGTGAAATATGCTTCCCGTGTACAATTGATAATGGCATGATATATGCTATAACACAAGGTACAACTCACTAAAGCATAAAGTACAAATATACGAAGTGTAATCTACAATTCATGTGATATGATTCCAACCTATTGGCATGGTTTCTAATCCTCAATTTGTTAATTTCATACACCGATCATTCACATAAATCATTTAAAGTCCATATATTCAAGTTCCACAATGTGGCACGCTACTCTTACACTTAGCTAAAATTTGGGTAATTGTTCAAGCGCCAAATTTTAAAATTACAACAGTGTTTTGAAGTACGTAGATGAAGATTTAATTTTTGATTTTTGAACACCAATTACATAAGAATATTTTCTACAACTTTCATGCTTAACACTAAGGTTAGATCCTAGGGTAAAAGGGTCATTTATTTTATTTAAGTGAAAACCGTTCAGCACTTTACAGAGGAAAACACATAATTTGGGCCTCTGTTGGCCATGGATTTAGAGGATCTATTTAGGGGCTTGGAAAAACCGTTCCCTACAAGTTTCATGTTTTGTGTTAGGGTAAGTTGCTTGGAAAAAGTTTGAGATTTTGGCCAATTTATAAAAAGGGTTCAATTAGCCTAAAAAGGGTCTGAAGAGTGGGTTTTTAACAGAGAATACACAAAATCTTTGGAGTACCATCCGAGGGTATTTTAGGCTGAATTTTGCTCAATATTTAGTTTAATATGTCAGCTATATTTTTTTATGTTTATCACTTTTGGATTTGGTTACTTAAAACCTAGGTTTTTGGTCTCATAAAAAGGTGTGTGACAGAGAGCTTTGTTAATCACTAAAACACAACTGTGACTTTGGGAAAGGTTTGGACCTATCAAGACATCATAGTTTTGGCTCATTTTTTGTGGACAACAAGATAAATATGTTCTCTACAAGTTCTATGTTTTGACCCAAGTTCGGTTCTTACTATAAATTAGGGTTTATAGATCTGCAATGCAGAGTGGTCAAGATCTGACACTCTCTGACAAAAATGACATATCTGAAGTTCTACCCAACGAAATCACTTCAAACCGATTTTGTATGAAAGAGAAATCAAAACTCTAGGTTTGGACATAAATATCACTTTAATATAATTGTTCTACAATTAGTTGTGATGTTTTAAAGTTGGTGGCAGATTGTTCGCATGTCCAGAAAATCAGGTTATTTAGGGTTTTAATGGCTTAGCTCATGTTATGTTAATTTCTGATGTATTTTCTTTGCATGCATGTCATAAACTCATACAAACCAAAACTTCAGAATATATTTAAGCCATAAAACTCAAAAATATACACATGCAAGCACATTTAAAGCTCAATTTTACACTAACAGCCCACTATTCACACCTATGACGCCATTTTGAGCTAATCTTTATTTCTTATTTTTAGGGTTGATTATAGAGATGGATTGAGGGCTATCTTATGGGAGAATATTAGAAATTTTTAGAGAATTTATTTACTTGTTTTGAAGATCTAAAGGAAGAAGGATGGCTAGGACTTAGCTTTTAAGGCTCCTCTAGACTTCCTTGGACTCCTTTTTGATTTTTTTCTTTTCTTCTTCTTTCTTCTTCTTGAAACACAGAAATTTTCTGGACCCTTTCCCTCACTATGTTGCACAAAAGGATGAAGAGGAGAGTGTGGGTTTAGGTCATGGTTTTGTAGAAAAAAAAAAATGGTAGTGGAAACAATTATTAATGTGTAAGCAAATTTTTATTTTTTTAAATTCTCATTGGTTGTATGGGGTGGCCATGGTCTTTTTAAGAAATTTGGTTTCAGATTTGGCATGTGGGATTTTAGTCATGACAGGTTTGGGGCAGCCAAATACTGATTTTGCATTAATATAAGGTTTAAATTGTGTTTTGGTACCATTTTGTGCAAGAAAATACATAAAGTATTAATTTTATGTATCTTTTTAGTATCTTAACCTACTAAAACCTATTATATTAATATGTTTATAATTAATTTATTCATCCCATGAATTATCATAATTTTTGTAGCAATTAATTAAATAGGTGTAGGCTTTTAAGTCAATTTAAGCAGTTTGATAATAATTGACTTTTTGACTTATTTGTTGTGTATAGATTTTAAATAATAATTTATTTGCTTTTTTAACCTATATTATTATGTATATTACTTGTATAAAAGTCTTGGGTCATAATAATGCTTAATTTATACAATTGTTTATCATTTTTAAACTTAAAAAGGCAAAAAAGTCATTTTTTGGGCACAAACTCCAATGTGGCCTGCCAGTAAGGGCATTTTTGTTATTTTTTGATGTTATTTTGTATTTTATTACTTAATTATATTTAAATATCTAATTTAGGGTGTTTATGTGTCAAATTTTAAATTTTTAAGATTTTTTGCTGTACTAGGGGCAAAATGGTCATTTTACCCTAATTATGAGAATTTTTTATTTTTAATCTAATTTTTGATGTTATTTACTTAATTTAGGATGTTATGAGTCTTCTCTAAGTATTAGGATTTTTCCTCTGAGTATTTGATCCCTTTAGGATTTTCGGATCGAATTAGGGTTTCCGGGTCGAATTAGGGTTATCATCCTTCTAGCGACCTAAGATCTTGTCAACTAACTGTCGCTAATGCTAGGGTTTGGGTTGGATCGCTACACTGGTCGTTATAAACTGAGTTGCTACAACTAAGGTCTGTACCGGGGTGTTACATCCATTCTCATCTAAGTTCAAAAATTTCGTCCAAAAAATAAAGGTTCACCCAATCCAAGTAAAGGTCTAACCTAGTTAAGTCCAATGTTTCAAACCAATTCTCAACTCCAATTTAATTAAATCTCTGTTATAAGATTTAATCCAATTTCAATTCAACTCAAGTGACCGATACAATTCAATTTAAAGATATAATTAAACTTCAACTCAAAATCAACAAGTCAACCAAGTTTAAAAATTCAAATTAGCCTTGTTCAATGCTCAAGTGATTTTCAGTGCATCCAATGAACATGTGTTTTCTCATATCCACAAAGCAAGTAAAGATTCAAGTTTTGAAGAAGATTTCTGCTTACCTTGAGGTTCCAAGCCGAGAGATGATCCTCGTGATGCAGAAGAAGGATCTCACACTCTGCTATGACATCCGGAAGAATGAACCTCTTCATGGCCAGCTTTCGCAACCGGTGAAGAAGAGGAATGTTGGTGGCAGGGTCGAAATGTTTCGGCATCCCTGGCACACCTCCCTTGAGTGGGAGATCCTCGTCCTTGTTGGCACACCACCATTGCCACCCACTCTAGCCGATCCTCCACCTCCAACACCGTCGGCACCACCATTGCCGCCTCCTCCAACGGCACCACCTCCACTACCGCCGGCACCACCCTCGTTGTCGATGAAGCCAAAGCCGCCACCCACCATTGCGAAGAAGACCAAGGAGAGGAAGGAAGAATGAACATCTTTGGATAATAAGAGAGTGAGAGAGGGAGCCGAGGAAGAGAGTGAGAGAAGGAGCGAAGAGAGAGCCGAGAGAGAGAGTGAGAGCTCGGGAGAGATATAGAGAGAGAGCCGAGAGAGAGAAAGAGAGAGATGAGAAGAAAAGAGAATGTAAAGCTTCACGCGAATGGTTTTTTTGAATAGTCTCAGAACTTATGTTCTGCTATCGGCGTCACGGTCGTGTTGTCCGCCTCTTTTAAACTTGGCGACCGTCACAACTTAGCCCAGGCCATAAATTTCTATTGTAACGACCGTGCCTTTTACCCAACTATTTCTAAAGGCCGTGAATTTATGTTCAGGCCGCCATCTCCTTAGCGTAAAATAGTACAGGCTGCAACATAAAAAAATTGACGGCCTCTATTTTTGAGCTTTCCCATTGTTTGGACCTTGGAACCACTTCGTGTGAATTTTGAACAAATTGAAGGCTCTTTTAGCCTTTCTTCTTGATCTAAAATACCCTTTTTTGAACCTTCAGTCCTCAACACAACCTAAAACTGTCCTTAACCTCTTCGATCCTTCTCATGACTTTAAACTGACTCGTCGGTCTCCGACACGACCTAAAACTATCCTTAGCCTCTTCAGTCCTCCTCATAACCTTAAACTGACTCGTCGGTCCTCGACATGACCTAAAATTGTCCTTGGTCTCTTCGGTCCTCCTCATGACCTTAAACTACTCGTCGGTCCTCAACGTGACCTAAAATTGTCCTTAGCCTTTTTGGTCCTCCTCATGACCTTAAACTGACTCCTCAGTCCTCAGCACGACCTAAAACTATCCTTAGGCTCTTCGATCGTCCTCTTGACCTTAAATTGACTCATCGATCCTCAACATGACCTAAAACTGTCCTTAGCCTCTTTAGTCATCCTCATGACCGTAAATTGACTTGTCGGTCCTCACACGACCTAAAACTATTCTTAGCTCCTTCAATCCTCCTCATGACCTAAAACTAACTGTCGGTTCTTGCACAATCTTAAAATGCCCTTTAGCCCCTTCGGTCCTCCTCATGACCTTAAACTGATTTGTTGGTCCTCGCACGACCTTAACATGCCCCTTTGAACCTTCGATCCTTCTCATGAACTTAAACTGACTTGCCAGTTCTCGCACGACCTTAAAATTTTCCTCTAAACCTTTGGTCCTCCTCATGATCTTAGACTGACTCTTCAGTCCTCTTCATGACCTTAAACTGGCTTACCGGTCATTATCATGACCTAAAACTGATAAGTTTGCCCCCAAAGTGTTTGGTCCTTCTCATGACCTTAAACTAACTTGTCGGTCTTGGCACAACCTTAAAATGCCCATTTGAACCTTCGGTCCTCCTTATGACCTTAAATTAACCCATCGGTCATCTTCACAACCTTAAACTGACTCGTCGATTCTCGCACAACCTAAAAGTTACCCCTTTACCTTTTCAATCCTTGACATGACCTAAAACTGCCCTTAACACCTTCGGTCCTCCTCATGACCTTAAACTGACTCATCGGTCCCCGATACGACCTGAAATTGTCCTTAGCCTCTTCGGTCCTCCTCATGGCCTTAAACTGGTTCATCGGTCTTCGCATGACCTTAAACTTGCCCCACCAAGGGTTTGGTCCACCTCATGACCTTAAATTGACTTGTCGGTTTTCACATGACTTTAAATTGCCCTTAGCCTCATCGGTCCTTTCACGACCTAAAACTGATTGATGTTTATTCGGTCCGTGTTGTGAACTTGAAATGTTTTTCGCATCGTACCTGTTTGCATTGCACTATACCTGTTATGCATTAGGATTAGTCTGTTTACATCATTTGCATTACCCTACAAACTATGATCGGTCTGATCCCTTATAATAGGGGTACGTAAGAAGCCCGATGAAAATTCGGGTTCGACCATGTTGTTTTGCATGTTTTGTTTGTGTCTAAGATTGATGGTTTGTTCAATCAATTTTTCTCTGAAACATTGGCATTTACTTGCACCATGAGTTACTGCAATCTCTGTTAAAGAGGGGCAACTGTAGACAACCCAATCTGACCAAGCCGATTCTTAGGCACCCATCTCGAATGCGCCTCAATGATGAATGTATGAGAATCATGCTCAAGAATACCCCCAAGTAAAAAAATCACGAATATGGCTCAAAACCCAAAAATCTTAAAAAAAAACCTTTAGACCATGGCATTTTCTATCCACACGACTGCCACCTTTTTGAAAACCCTAGAACAGGCTGACTGCTACCTTTTTGTAAATCCTAGAACAGGTCGCGTCCTTACTTTTAAGGCCGTGACCTTTTTGAAAATCCAAAATCAAGCTATGATTTTCTTTGTCCTGGCCTTTGCTTATTTATCTAGGCCATGACTTTTAAGAGTCACGGCTGTCCTTTTCACTACCATAAAGGACGTGGCCTGTACTGTACAAAAGCAAAAAGGTAGCGGTCGTCACTGTTACCCCTTTTTGGACTGGTGGCAGCAACCCAGAAGGGGTCTGTGTTGCTCGCCTTGCGTATAAATAGGCTATGATTCCAAGCAAAAACAAGAGAAAAACAAACCTAGAGGCCAAACCTCTCTCAAAATATCCCCGTATTCGATATTCTCCCACCCATCTTATACTTTTCAAACCTCGTTTGTGTTCTTACTTGCCTCGGAGGAGTTCTTGGAACACATATATTGATTGGAGATATCGTATTCTCACCACCGAGGGGCAATTCGAGGTGGATATTTACACGAGATAACCTTAGGATCCCACGACTCTTCTTAAACCCTCATCTTCTTCCCCCGAGGGTGTCGTGGATAAGGTTTCAATTGTTTTGCGACTTGTTTATCACTCATTTCATTGTAAATATTCATTTCTTTCATGTTTTCATCATTAACAGTATCTTCATAACCTTCTGTTTCGTATATTTGCATTTGTTTACAGTTGTTTCGATGATCATAAGCACACTGAACATATCAGAAGCTTACTGAGGTTTTAGAACATAACGGTTGTAACATTCTTATGTCACGGCCGTATGTTCTGTTAGACTCACAGTAACGGCCGTGTCATTTTTATATACACCGGTACATTTATGCTTTTTTATATGAACAACTGCAACATTTTGTTGTTACGGCCATGACATTGTTTTAAGGGCAGAAATGCAAAACCATTTTCAAACCCCCTATTATCTGTTTATTTTAAGTTTTCACATCATTCTATGGCTCTGTTTAGTATTTTATTACTTCTGTATCTCCGTTTAGTTTTCTGTTGGGTGATGAACAGTTGATCTGGCCTAGACCAAATGGGTCATGCTCTTCATTCTATATGCCTTTATATTTGCATGTTTTTGGGATTGTGTAAATGTTACGACCGCCTTCTTTTCCATCATGTTTGTCACGACCGTCATCCCCCTTTGTTACGGCCATGCATTTGTTAAGAGATCAATCGCATGTACATGTGTTTTAAGTGTTAGGGTTGGTATACCGAAAACCATATTTTTAGTATTTAATTTTATTTTTAATAAAATTAGTTTTCCATTTCATGAGAATCTTTATGAGCAATGTATGTATATCATTTATTTGTTATGCATGGATGTCCGATATTCTGTATAGTATTTA
>JAUMHN010314468.1:0-18274 GCA_032360265.1 Heliamphora ciliata
GTAATTCGGGAACTTGATTCATTCTGTTAAATCTTTTAAATGATATGTACAATATTTTCTAAGTTCTTGGGTATTACATTTCGTTATGATTTATGTATAATGAGTTTTGGGGGTTAGTTCACGGACCTGGGTTTGGGTCATGACAGAATGGTATCAGAGATCTACGTTCGAATACCTAGAAGCCGTGGGGAGTAACCATGACCATAGTATGTTACCTGTTTGACGAGGTTAGGCACCACTACACGGCATGAGTTGTGTGCATGCATGGGTTTGCGATTGAATTGTATTGCGCGTGTTATGTGTTTATATGAGCATGGAGGGTTAAGTCTTGGGGTGATGTGGCATGCCATATGGCGTCCGATTAACTACTTTGGGGTTCGAAATAGAAAAGCGTTTGACCGACGTTCTTTCTATGAGAAATCTAAATTAGTTGCCCAGATTGTCGCGTTTCTCTGGGGCTTTCCCTTGGTATGTGAATATGTGTTGGTGTGATGTCGCTAGGTGTTGGGTAATGTATAGCTTGGCACTAGGAGGTCTAGTGGGGTGTTGTGATGCTCTTGTTGTAAAAGTTATGCCCGTAGGGGTAAAGGTGAGTTGTGGTTTGGATGGTAGTGTAGGTTGTGGAAGTGCGACCTGGTGATTAGTAATTATGGTGGTTGTAAGTTCGAGAAATGATGTAACACCCCGCTCCGGCAAGGCACTAATCCTACACTAAGGGATAAGATTTCGCCGCAGACCGGCAGCCCAAGAGATAGACTAGGAGTAAACTAAAACAACCACAAATATCTTATTATCAAAAGAGGTAAACATGAGTCACTAGGGATTCACCATCCAAAGGAATACATTACTTCTAAAAGGTCAAAAACCTTCAAAACTTATACATGAAGGTTTGCCAACACTAAAACTAAACAAAAGAAAGACTGGCCAAAATGGTTTCCAACACCAGAACCAAAACTACTCGATGACGCCTGTGGTGAACCAACTCTTAGCCGTTCCTAGTATCTGCAACCACAGAGATTACAGGAGAGCGCACTTAGCATTATCATGAACAGAAAAGATAGTTACTTAGGTAAAGATAATTGAAAACTCTTTCTAAAAATAGTTCATCACATTTTCCATGAAAATATAGAAACTGATGCATTTGCATGAACATGAAAACATCACAGATTATACAAAATCTTCTTAGTATTTCAAATAGAAATATGTCCTGGCTCAACCGCCACAAATTTTAAATGCATGACCACTTTCTCAAATCTAGACTCAAACCCCAATAATGTCCAAGTAGTCGTCAACCTCATAACTGGGAGTTCTGACGGTACCGTAACCTCAAATCTCAATGTACGGATAGCAACATGATGGAATGAGGGCCACTCCCCACCAAGCACGAGTGGTATGTGCTGTCTGGGACTTAGCCCGCAACACCTTTAAGGAAAAAACCCCCGCTTAACAGGAAACCTCCCCTAAAGGGACAAATGAAAATTCATAGTTGGGTAACTTCCCTCATAACGAGATATATAGGGCCGGAAACCCTTGTAACTTGGAACTTTGGAACAACCGCACAACATTAACCATACTTTCATAATAACATCATGCTAGGTCAAAATAGCATAGATAGCACACTTGAATTAAAGACATCATGGCATTTGAAAACAACAGGTTCATGCAATCATCAAAACTGGTCATAGTTCAAAACATGCGCTTCAAATCATTTTCATGCATCATTTAGATTACTTAAGTTCAAGACAATGGATAAGCACTCTCACCTTGCATAATATGCATATGAACTGTGCCTCCCCCTGGCAAGCTAAGCAAGACCCCCATGTTCTACAACCTTCGAGCCTAACAAGCAAAACACGACTCGACCGTTAATCACGGTATCTTCCCCCTTTAGGGTGAAACTAAAATGATTCTAACCGTGGAATGTTTTCTTGATTTTTGGGACCATGGTTATTTTCTTTTTGGGTTTAAGGAGTACTACATGCTTGCCCAAACCTTCACTTGTTTAAGGATTTTACTTAACCATTTATTACTCTCTTCCAATCATTAAAATTTAAAGTACCGCACATCTTGAGGTACTTAGACATGGAATCGGATTATGATTTTTAAACATCATTTAGATAAAAATATTTTCTACAACTCTCATGTTTAACACCAAGACCAAATCCTAAGGCAAAAGGGTGAACATTTCATCCTAAGCAAAAATGGTTCAGCACTTTCTCCAGATTTTACCCAAAATTATGCTTCTGTTAATCTCAGTTTTTGGGTATCAAATTAAGTCCAAATGAGCCCACTTTTTAGTATGTTCTAGCTCAACATGTCCCCTACAAGTTTCATGTTTAGATCTAAGGGTAGTTGTTTGAAACAAGTTAGACGTTTTGGCCATTTTAAAAAGTAGGTTTTGTTAGCCGCCAAAACTCAGCAGAGCCGGTTTTTAACAGAGGGTTTAAAATGGTTTTTGGGTATCATCCCGAGGATTTAAGGTCTGATTGTTGGGAAGAAACTACCTCAATATGTTAGCTACAATGTTCATGTAGACCACTTTTGGAATAGGTTACTAAAAATAGGGATTTTGGGTACCCAAAAATATGTGACAGAAAGTTTCTTGGAGGCTGAAACTCAACAGAGATTTTGAAATGGGTTTTAACCTATCAAAACTCCATATTCTGTTCTGATTTTTGGTGGGTAGATAGATATGCAAGTTATCTACAACTTTAATGTTTTGGCCAAAAGTCGGATCTCATTTTAAACTAGGGCTTTTAGGTCTGTACTGTTGACTGATCTGAAACCGACACACTTTGGTAAAATTGCAATATCTCGAGTTCTACTTACTCAAATGAGTTCAAACAAATTTTGGATGAAAGATAATACAAAAATATAACTCTGAACATAAAAATCATGCTTAGATCAATTTTCTACATTGAGTTATAATATTTTAAATCTCATGATAGAAAGGTTAAAAGGCTCAAATGGCAGGCAATGTTTAGATCTAGTCTCCTAGCATCATGTGTGTTAATGGTTGGTCCATTTTCTTTACATCCATATTTTGTACACTCAAATATGACAATTCCATAACCTTTTCATGCCATGGATCCATTAGAAAATCTTATGAAAACTTCAAGACACAACAGCCACACCAAAACAGTCCTAAAATATCACCATGACTCCTTTTTGATTCATATTCGATTCTTGATCTTTAATTGGTGTTTTCAAATGATGAAAGAGATGTTTGTTAGGTGTAAAATCAGATGTGTTAGAGTCTTGCTTACCTTATATAGATCACTCTTTGATGATTTGGATCAAGGACTTAGCTTTATCATCCATGGATTCCACCAAAATTTCTTGGTTCTTCTTCTTTCTTCTTCTTCCTTCTTCTTTTTTTTTTTTCTTTCCTTTTCTCACTCCCTCTCTCTCTATATCCACGAAATTCCAAGGGAAGAATAGAGTGTTTGGGTTCTTTTTGTAAGAAAAAGTTATATAGGAAGCTTCCTAGGAAGTATCCTTAACCACGGGTTAACTAACCTTAGTTATTTTTAAAGTTAACTTGAGTTTGTGAAACTTGCTCACCAAGTTTTGGCACATATTCCTAGGTCTAGCCACATGAGTGTGTATATATATATATATAATTATATATATATCAAAATAATTTTCTTTATTTAATTGTAGGAGAAAAATTCGGGTATTTTCATATTGGTTCGTTTATTGACTTTTCGAGCGTAACTCTCGTCTTAAACGACTTGAACTTAAAATTTTGAATTCTTATCCTCATCATTAGGGTTTGAATACATGCTTGTGTGGTTCCCACTCTGTCTCGGGTCTCGAGCTCGAAAAGCTTAAAAGGTCAGGCTTCTTCTTCTTACCGAACTTAGGTTCGAGATTTCGTTTCTTTTGAGATGTTCTTTCTTTTTTATTGACATCTTCAATTCGGGTTATTACAAATGAGCAATGACTGTTCAAAGTATGTTGTATTCATGTGAGTCGAGAGAGACCGTAGTTAGTTGTTCGTTATGTGTTGAGCTGCCAGTGGTTTGACGAATAAGTGTGGTAGATTGTTTGAAACCCCTTGGAGGTTATTGGTTATGGATGGATATGAGGTGTGATTTTAGGCGCATTGAGAATTATGTACGTCTTGAGCCGTGCTATATCATGAGCCGTGTACCCCGAGAGTGGGTATAGACGGGAGCATAGTGGATGGGAGCGTAATAATCTCCGGCCTAAAGTTTGTTAGAAAGTCTGTGCTTAGGCACATGGTTGGGAGTGTCCCTTACCCTAAGGGGTGTTGCTAATAACTACCGTGGTATTTTGTGATTTTGAAGGTTAGATTGATGACCCTTGTATTTCCTTTATGGCGTGATGCTGATTTGTGTTTCTTGATAGAAGTTGAAGGCGTATGTGGAAAGAGTATGTGAATTGAAGATGTTATCGATAGGTTGGTTGTCGAGTGATGTGTATGTACGTAAGAAGTGATGTATATAGATAGTAGTTGTGATGTGATGAATGAAGATTCGAGGCTATTTGGGAAGTTTCATGGAGAAGAGTTTTGTGATTTGGGTTATCTTCTGAAGAGTAGGAGATTATGTGGAAGGTATGATGTATGGTAAGAATGTCAATGCGAGTGTATAAGGCCTATGGGACAAGTGATAGACATTGTTAGTGTGTCCAGCTTAGTCGTTTTAAGACAACGTAATGATAGGAAGAGATCCCTTAAGAGAACGATGGCCGTGGTCTATATTCGACTTAAAGTCTAGGCGCGGTGGTGTTGTGTTACCCTTACAGGGCAGGCGATAGGGTGGTGTCGTGGGTTTAAAGTTGGTGAGCGAGGATCATTTGTTCATGTAATGTGTAGTTGCTTTAATGATTGGGCAGCTGTGTGTCGGTGTTCTGTGTATGGTGATAAAAGAGATAAGTGTTTCTAGTTAAACGTTTTATAATTTTCGATGGATGTAGCGGAGTTGCGAGCTTAAAATTATAGCATAGTTTTGCATATTTGTTTGCTTATTAGTATGACATGACTCGTAAGTAGATGTGCATATGTGATGTGAATATATGTGGTGTTATCTTACCCTTATGGTCGAGGGATAGGATGGTGCCGTTTGGTCTATAGTTGGTAGGCGAGGTACGTTTTGTCCATGTTGCGTATGGTTGCTATCATGTTCGGATAGTCGTGTGCTGGTGGTACTTATGTGGTGACATGAGAGACGAGTGTTTTCGGCTGAATGTTTGTGTTTTTGGTGAGTGTACCGGAGTCATGAGTTTGAGATTGTGGCATGGTTTCACCTTCCCATTTGGTTGTTACCTCCCTGTTGAGAATTGAGTGATATGACGCGGCCCTATGAAGAGTTATCATACAGTGATGCGAGAATATGTGATGTTGTCTTTGGTGATTAATCGGTGAGGGTCTGGTGGGCACGTGCGATGTATCATTGGGATGTAAAGGAGTGAACGATAGTTAGTGTGTTTGAGTATAGATCTAAGTGTTAAGACCTAGTGCGATGAATGATATACACATTGTGAATGGTGGTTGATAACGTTTGTATGATGATAGCAGATGTCTTTATAAAGGCTTGTGGTTAATCTTCTCTTGAGCCGAGTGTATATTGGTTGCCCTAAAAGGTAGTGACGCTGATTAAGAACCTAGCATTAGTTCATGGTTTTTCTAAGAAGAAAGATGTTTCATAATTGGTTAACTGATGTGATTGTTCGTTGTTGGTAGAAGTAAAACGTTGGGGTCGTAAGAATGTGAATTCGTTCGCTTACGATTTCTTGAAGGTTCCGTTTGCTTTACCCCGTGAGCCCGACCATTTGGGAGGCGTTTCTGGAGATGTAGTTTGATTTGTATGACGTATCGATATCTTTAGTTCTCATTGAGTGAGATCCCTAAGGAAGTTTAGCGATTGAGTCATTTGCATGATGAGATTCTCGAATATTAGTTCTGTGAGATTCCTATAAGAATACAGGACGATGGTTTAGTTGTTACCCTCATAATTAGGAGATCGTGTTTGGAAATGTGTCGGAGATATGAGGTTTAAAAAGAACATAGAAGGGTTTGACGATGTGGTCGGCCTAGTTCTAAGATGACGTGTTTTGAGTGTGATATGTGGAGATTGCTTATATCCGACCATAGGTTCACATAAGGGTATGCTGTTGTTTGCTCAAGGAAAATGAAGCTTGGAGTAAAAAAGTTTAGTAGTGTACCGTGTGATTTGGATGGCTTAAGGAAATAGGTGAGAAATCGTGCATTAAGATGTAGACGATAGATGCGTGCTTGGGAAGTGGAAGTACTAGAAGTGTTTTTATGATAGTTGAAGTTAGTAGTAACTTTGAATAAAGGAACTCAGGAGTAAATTTTCTTTATTTGGGTGTCGTGCGTTTCCCGTGTAAGTTGCTTGGACAGTGGATTTTAGGCTATGACATGACCGTGATTTATCTAATGAGAGTTAGGCCAGCGAAGCGTAACCTTGTGAAGTAAGGTTTTAGCGCGATGGAAATATTAGCGTTGTGTCTCAGAGTATGACGGGTGATGAGTTTGTAGTTCTATGGAATGTATGGTACAAGGTATGAGGATTGACGATGTTCTTGTGTGTGTGCAAATGAGGTCTAAGAGTTATGAGCTTAAGTGCAGTGGATGACCTGGGTATCATGATTGGGGTTAACGGTAGTTATGTGGCCATGGGCACTGCAACCTCATGGTGAGATTTATAGGAATTTGTGAAGACTAAGTGTTGGTGGGAGTACGTTGAGATTGTGTCATGATTTCTAGTTGTTTAGGGAAGATGGGAGTCTCAGTGGATTGGTATTCGTGTAGTGATCCTTGAGTGTATACCTAAGGCAGAGGTACTGCCGAGTTGGGTGGTCAGAAGACTGAATTCTTCGTGAGCTTTCTGGATGGAGTCTATTTACCCTATTGGGTGGATATAAGTATGTAGAGCTACGTTTTCTCTTAGATTGAGTTAGTAAACTAGGAGTATTTGTCTTGTGGATAAGGAAATTAGCGTTGAGACAGAGTTCTACCTGTAATGATCCACTGTATATTGTTAACTATTGTATGCAATGTCTTTTGGATTATGTGGGTACAGTTGTGCCTCTAGCTCTCGACAGAGTGGGAAATTTGTTGGAACCTTGTGGCTGAGATATTCAGGTGATGTGCTTCTGATATGCTCTTATGAATTTGGGTCTGTGTTTAGTTTAGAGATTTGGATTACTCTGGATTCTTAAAATGCGAAGAATAGTACGACCATTTGAAGGAAAGGCGCGAATGTATGTGATAGTGTGGATGAGTGGAATAATATAAATGTACCAATAATTAAATGGTTCGGAGCGTTGTAGATTCGAGAGACTAATGAGTATGTGTATGGTGTCATGAAGGAGGATGTGATTCAGTTTGTATAGGTAAATGTCTACCTATGAGACGTTTGACTCATGCGGTGTGCTCAATCTTAGTGGCTCACGGAGTTCGGGTAGCAGTGTTAGCTTCGATGGTTGAAGGGCTAGAGTGACGTAGTGCAAGTAGTAACATGGTTTGTGATCGTTAATTAGTCATAAGGGCGTGGGAAATTTTTGGGGTAATGTGTGTAACCCATATGAATAATGTTTGAGTTTGGGAAACATGTGTTTGGGTTGGAGGAGTAGTCCACGGTGTACATTAGAATACAGATGTGAACTAAACTGAGATTCGAGGAAGTTGGGAGAATCTTAGCGGAGGTAAGACCTGTGACGCATAATGCTGGGGTTGAGAATATTTATTCTTCAGGAAGGTGTATGTGAGTAAGATGATGATCATAGAGGGATCGTCGGAGGCTAGTGCAGAAATAGTTGACTTCAGCCCTGATGTTAAATTTTGTAGTAAAGTGACCCGACTCATTTTGATTTAAAGTGTTTCAAGGTTGATTTTTGGTTAAGAATTGACGTCAGGATGAACGATGATTGATGGATGATTCTAATATTTGTAAAATATTAGTGTTTGAAAGTCGAGCTTGATGGTAGTGTGACACTTTTGGGAACAAAGGCGTGTTAGCATCTGTATTACGACACCGTGATATGATCTCTCGTATTGGGAATTTTAAGTACTCTTTTAGAGGATCGTTGCTGTAAACGCAGCTGTTTTTGGTATAGCCTTTAGTCATATTGAAACTACGAGAACAGATATTAAGATTAAAGTAAGATTTTGTGTGACTGGAGACGAATTTCGGGTATGAAAATCCCAAAAGGAGGGAAAGTTGTAATGGCCCAATACGTGTTTATTTTTACGATTTTATGTTTTCGGTTAAGTAAGGAGACGGGATTAAATTTGGGCGTGTGCGTTATAAAATGTTTCTCATAAATGGTTGCATGAGTGATATGTGTAAGTGAAATTGAGATATAAGGTAACAAATGATGTTAATATGGCTGTGCTAATAAATAATTCAAAATATTAAAATGCGATCAAAGTTGGGAGTTTGAGATGAATTTTAAGGAATTTTGTAGAGTTCTGCTCTAGGGGTCACCGCTCGAGCGGACCATCGGAAACTGTTTAGATTCTTCTCGAAGGTTGAAGACATTTGAAGGTTTATATATATATACACCCAACCTAGCCCTTTGGCCAGACCCACGTGAGATCTCCCCTTTCCTCTTCCTCTTTTCTCTATCTCTAGAGAGAGAGAGAACCACATCCTACATGGAAACCCTAGATATCTACAGCCTAAATAGGAGATTGAAGCAAGATTGGGAGCAAACAAGGAGGGAGATCAAGCTTTGGAGCAAGAAGATAGGAGATTGAGCTTCCAAGAGTCAAGATAATCTACAATCAAAACCCTAGAAGGAAGAACTTAGAGGAATCTCAAGCTTTTGAGCAAATCCGAGGTAGGATCTAGATTCTCTCATATGTGTGTGTTGATTTGAGTTGATATTTTGATTATATGAGTAAAATATTATAGATTTCATGCATGAATTGGAGGATTGATAGAGTTATATTGGAGTTGAGGTGGGTTCTCATGAAGATTTGAGTTTTTGAGAAATAATAAACCATGATTTGAGAAATTATTGCATAAGAAGGGTTTATGAAACTTGAATCCAATGTTTTTTGGATGAAAATTGAGGTTTGAGACATTTTGATGAAGAATTATGGGTAATGAAGCTTGAAACTCAAAATAGGAGAAAATATGGAGTTTTCTCGGGCACCAGCGTGCTTGAGCGGACCCCTGTTCGCTCAAGCGCTCAACTGGTAGGGAGTTAAGCGCTCGAGCACCCGATGTCCGCTCGAGCAGACTAACTGCGTAGGGCCAACTTTGTCCGATCATATCTCCCTCATTCGGTCTCCGAATTGGGTCATTCTTGTACTCAAATCGAAGCCCCAGAAGTAATCCTTCCAACAAGACTACTCTCACAAAAAAATTCATTTAGTAGAAAAAGTTATGTTGACAATAGTGATGGTATGTCAAAATTTTAAAACCATTTTTCACCCGTTTTTAGCCGAATGTTTGGGAAAAACATATTTTCAGTCATATTGGCCCTTTTTACTAAATTACTAGTCCTTTGAGCTTGTGGCACATTTATCGATATATCTAAATTGAGTTGGGATGTGTGCATTGGATCCGTTGATTGAGTCTTCTTTACACTAAACGTAAGTTTCGAATTGATATATGTATATGTATGCATGATGGGTGTATTCCTTTTGAATTGAGGTGATCCTCTTGATATCAACTTTGTGTTATGGGCATGTGATAATATTGTGATTTATGAGAAATTGGTAATACTTTGATTTATGAGAAACGGTGTAACGAAAGTGGCAAAATGAGATATTGCATAATGAAAGTTGGGAAATGAGAAATTGTGTACTGAAAATTGTGATGTTAATCCGGGCTTGTAATTATAATGATGTACTATGGTAATGAGTGGGAGAGGAACCATTTGTGGGTTGGATTCCCGGGTTGTGCAAATGAATCTAATCAAACTTAAAATGAACCGTATGAATTAATGTGGAATAAGTAGGGCTAGCGGCTGTGCGATGAAAGACCGAAAACTTGCGCAAGATGGGGACCACATGCCCACGGGTTAGTCCCCGAAATGTAGTATTGTGTCGTGGTGAGATATAGAGCTATCTATTACCCAATCGCTACGCGTAGCCTATTGGGGTTAATAGGGAGGGATTTTTATAAGCTGCACCCGACATCGGTTCATTAGAGGTGATACGATTTTCTAAAAATCGGGAATGAAAAATGAAAGAATGATGAATGGTAAAGAAATGGATAAATAGAGACAACTCTAGGTGTGCGTGAGTGTGTGTGTTTAAAAGGTAAACTTGGTGAAAATGTGCATTTTCTTTGGTTACACCCATCACACCTCACAAATCATGCATTAGATATGAGTTAATCTTTATCCTACGAGCTTCGGCTCATGTATATATGTCAAACACATTTCAGGTTTCGAAGAGCTGAGTGACACCAAGGCTGTGGGAGCTTTTGGGAAGGGCCAGTAGATGGAGCTATAACATCAATTGTTATCATTTGTTCTTATTATACATTGAACAAGAAAGTGATGTAATGAAAAAGGACAGTCAATGTTGTATGTTATTCTAAACATTGTGGTAAACAAGGAAATGTAATTCGGGAACTTGATTCGTTCTGTTAAATCTTTTAAATGATATGTACAATATTTTATAAGTTCTTGGGCATTACTTTTGGTCATGATTTATGTATAATGACTTTTGGGGTTAGTTCACGGACCTGGATTATGACGCCCCGTCCTCCAGGCACGTCGGGACATACATAAATATAAACAAATGGATAATCTAGCCATTCATTCATATTTACATACGTTAATTATTACATTATAAATGAGTTCTGAACCGTTCAAAAGTACATAAGTATTACAGTTCTACCAAGAATTTTAATAATTACACTAAACACGAGAAATCTGAATATAAAAACAAAAAGCAGAAGCTTCAACTCCTCAGAATGCATCAGCGAAATTCACGTGCTCTTGGAACTTACCCTATTCTTCAAATTCATCTTCTCCCTCTGGGATAACTTCCTCCAAGAACTCTTCCCTACCTGTGGCACGATTGCAATGAGCCAAGGCCCATAAGCAAAACACTCCAACCTTCTAACTAATCTCGCAGTACAAAATTCACCGCAACGCATACCATATAACACCCAGTACAGTTTATAGTCAAAGAGACAAACAAATTTATGACATGATAACAGATAAGTCAATAAACATGCGTGTATGAAATACGGATGCCCAATCCAAAATGCACCCAGAAAAAAATAGGAATTCCACGCCAGGAAACACCAGAGTACCAAAATGAGGGGTTTAGTACAACCATAACAGGGCTCTCTCCGAATTACCACCGCAGTGGGATTTGCTCAACCAAATTAGGCTCTCTCCGAATTACCCAATGCAAAGTACCAAGATAAGGGGTATAGGTCTGCCAAAATTAGGCTATCTCCGAATTACCATCGTAGTGGGATTAGGTCAGCCAAATTAGAGCCTCCGAATTACCCAAAGCAAAGTACCAAAATTAGGGATTTAGGACAGCCATAATTGGGCTATCTCCGAATTACCACCGCAGTGGGATTAGGTCAACCGAACTAGGCTCTCTCCGACTTACCTAAAAATCCAAACTATCGAAACCACAATGCTAGCGACAAACCCACGGTGCCCAATAATATCCATAAACCATTTCAAACACCGGGGACACACCCAGGGTGTAAAAACCAATTTTGTAACACCGGGGACGAACCCAGGGTGTACAAGGGGAATACATCCCAAAACATTTTCGAAAAAATGGCAACCTGGCACGCCCTAGATACAGAATCAAGAAGAATGATCTCAATACAGCCCATCCCCACAACGGTTTGCACAGATGGACTCCAACATGCCAAGATGCAAATGACAATGCTCATAATGTATACCATTTATTTCAGGGTAACAATTTATAGCATGGCATAAACTTAGCATGTCAATATTCATGGTACAATGCACAAAGCATAAAGTACAAGTATGTGAAGCATGAACTACAATTCACAAGATATGATTCAACATGATTGCATGGGTTTTAAATCATCATACATTCACTTAGAAACATTAATCGACTAATTCAATCAATTATCTTACAAAAACTAGGGTCTCATAGCAAAGGATGCTCAAACCACACTTAGTAACTTTTAAAGCTAAAACCAATCATTAAATTAAAAGGGGCGATAAAGTTTTAGGATATCTAGACTTGGAATTAAGTTATGATTTTTATACACCATTTAGATAAAAATATATCCTACAATTCTCATGTTTAGCACCAAGACCAAATCCTATGGCAAATGGGTGAACGTTTCATTCTAAGAAAAAATGGTTCAACACTTACTCCAGATTTTTACCAAAAACTAGCTTCTGTTGTTCTCGGTTTTGGGGTATCAAATGAAGACCAAATGAGCCCATTTTTTAGTATGTTCTACTTTAACAAGTTCCCTACAAGTTTCATGTTTTGAGCTAAGGGTAGTTATTTGAAAGAAGTTAGACTTTTTGTTCATTTTAAAGGTAGGTTCTGTTAGCCACCAAAACTCAACTGAGCCAGATTTGGACAGAGGGTTTAAAACGGTTTTGGGGTATCATCCCGTGGCTTTAAGGTCTTATTTTTGGGCCGAAAATACGTCAACATTTTGGCTACAATCTTCATGTAAAACACTTTCGGAATAGGTCACTAAAAATATGTGTTTTGTGCCATATAAAAATATGTGACAGAATGTTCCTCAGGGACTGAAAATCAACAGAAATTTCAGAGGGGTTTTCTCCTATCAAACCTCAATATTTTATTCTATTCCTTGGTGGGTAGATATATATACATGTTTTCTACAACTTTCATGTTTTGACCAAAGTTCGGATCACAATCTAAACTAGGGTATCCAAGTCAGTAATGTTGACAGGTCAGAATTTGACACACTTTGGTAAAATTGCCTTATCTCGAGTTCTGGTTGTTCAAATGAGTTGGAACCAATATTGGATAAAAGACAACACAAAAATATAACTCTGGACATAAAAATCATGCTTAGATAAATTTTCTACAGAGAGTTATGGTGTTTCAAATCTCAGGGAAGAAACATCAAAGTTCTAGAAAATCAAGCCTCTTAGGGTTTAGGTCTTCTACTTGTGACATGTCATGTTTTTGTTCCATTTCTTTGCATGCTTGTGATTCTAACTTCAATATCAAGGCTTCATCATACTTATATGTCATAAATATCAAAGATAACAACATACAACAACATCTCATAACATTTACAAACGTAATAGCCCCTAGGTTTGCAACTACAACGCCTTTTTGGTTTGATTTCGATTCTTGATTTTTGAGGGGCTTAAGGGGTGTGTTGGTGGGTTTTTTTGAGGGATATTAGATTCAAGGTTTACAGGTTTTACTTACATGTTTGGGAGATCAATAGATGGTGGAGGATGGAGTAGGACTTAGCTTTAAAACCATGGTCTCCAAAAACACCTTTCTTGGATCCCTCCTTCTTCTTCTTCTTCTTCTTTCTTCTCTTAAACCCTCAAGAACACTCAATCCACTCTTTCTCTCTCTAAATGCACGAAATTATCACTTAGAGAAGAGGTTGTTTGGCTCTCCTTATATAGGCAAAGCAAGGGAACATGAGGGAGACCAAAAGTACACAAGGAAGCTTTCTTTTTTTTTCACTTCATTAAATGTGATGTGAATTTGATTTGAGTTGATGTGAGTTGTGATGGCAAGAATTTGGATTTAGTGAAGCTAAAAGTATCTAGGTGGCTGTTTGGGGGGACAAAATCTGATCCCCCATCAATCAAGGGGTTTGCCTCAATTTTCGTGCCCCTATTGTGTAAGAAAATGTATTAAAAGTTAATTTGATATATCTTTTTGGTGTCTTTTCCAACTGAGACTTGATATTTTGATATATTTATGATAAATATATTATTTCCATGTATTATCATAATTTTCATAGCAATTGATTAAATAGATGTAGTCTTTTAAGTGAAATTAAGCTATTTTGATAATATAGGGCTTTTTAACTTATTTTGTTGTGTATGAACTTTAATAATAATTTGTTTGATTTTTTTGACTTATAACACTACATTATTAGATATATTACTTGTCCAACAAGTTTGGGATCATCATAATGCTTCATTTAATGCATTTCTCAACATTTAAAGCTAAAAAGAAGAAAATAAGTCACTTTTTGAAACATTTCCCAAGGTAGTCGGCCACTACGGGGCATTTTTGGTATTTTTTATGTTATTTTGTCTTTTACCACTTAATTGTACTCAAATTTTTGATTTAGGGTATCCATATGTCAAAATTTGGATTTTTAAGGCTTTTTGCTGTAGTAGGGAAAAAATGGTCATTTTACCTATTTATGAGGATTTTTAATTTTTAATTCATTATTTCATGATATTTACTTCAACTAGAATGTTAGGAGACTCTCTGGGTGTTAAGACTTTGTTGCTTGAGTTTTGAACATTTTTAAGATTTTCGATTCGAGTTAGGGTTTTTAACTACTTTCGTGTTTAATAGCCTTGTAGACCATCTGTCACTAATATTAGGGTTTGGGCTCAATTTTTACACGGGTCATTATCAACTAGGTTGTTACAACTTGGGTCTTTACGGGGTCGTTACAAACTACCCCCCTTAAACAAATTTTGTCCCCGAAATTTCACCCCGTACTTCATTGTTTGGAAGGTTAAGGATGATTTACTGACATTGTGCTTTCTAGTTCCCCAAAATTGTATCTTGATTACTTGAGTTGTTCTTTATTGCAGGTGCGGATATGATCGAGCCCATATGTTCAGCATTTAAAGTAAAAGTTGTCTTGTCTTACTTAACATCTTAAACTGATTATTACCAAATCTTCGAGAATCATATCACATAACCTGCTAGCTCCAAAAAGTTCGTATTTCTGTCACATTAGTTAACCTCTTCCCATTACCTATTGTTTCTACTTTTATTGAATCTACTTAAATTTCTTCTCCAGATATAACATGACCTAAAACATCACTCGATTGAACTAAAACTCACACTTACCAAACTCCACATGCAACTTGTGCTTTCTCACAATCTATAAAGAATCTTCAAATATTTTATGTGTTTCTCTTCACTCCAAGAATATAACCGAATATCATTTATGAACACAATCTCAAATTGGTCTAGAAAGCTTCCGAGCACCCAATCTATTAGGTCCATAATCACAGCAAGTACATTTATTAACCCGAAAGGCATCACCACAATTTCATAATACTCGTAAGTAGTCCTAAAGGCAGTCTTGGGTATATCTGACTTCCACACTTACAATTTGTGGTATCACGATCGCGGTCTATCTTTAAGAACAAGTTGGCTCCAAAACATAACTTACATCGAGTACGATCTCTACAAGCAATCATATGTCTCTAAACTAGCCCACCACCGAAACTGATTTCAAACATTCTCTACTTTTGTCTGGAAAGACTGTCACTTTACTAAAAACCAGCTCATTGCCATATTCAAACGTACATCGAAGACTACTTCCCGATCGACTAACGACTATTAACTCGAAATCACATCACCACCTTGTGTTGGACTACTCTAGCCTTACGACCATTAAGATTGCTACCGCCACTTGAACTTAATGAGCCACTAGGGCTAAACATACCACACAGACTAAATGCTCCCTAGGTATATGCTTACTCATACGAATCTAATCACAATCTCGTCACATATTTCCTTCACGTACATACCATCCACCCTACGATTCTTTAATGGAACAATACTAACTCCTGATTCTAAAATCCCTTATCATCATCACTCAATCCCTTCACTCACTTTTTGCCACACAATCGAGCTAAGAACCATTTTTGCATTTTAATTATTTCATCTTTCCCACATTCTACAAAGACACTCGATTCACTCAAGACTAATTACACAAATCACACCTACGAATTTGTATAATCTTACTTACGCTTCCACTATTTTCATCCAAACACTTATTCCTGCCGCATACTCACATTAGGTTGCTATGCAACTCAACCGGAAAAAAATAGAATTATATCACATTTCAATTTCTCATACATAGAGTCCATACGTTCAGATAAGAAAATTCCTTCTCTATACCAGCAACATCAACTCACCAATCTAAACAAACTTGCTCTAACAGGTCACATCACAAAAGGTTTTCAAAAGCATCTTCCTTGCAACTCACATCGATAGCATAACGATAACTGAATACCACTCCATAAGAGCTACACAGTCTATACACCAAACGAATACAAGCTTATACTTTAAAAGTCTACCATGTGAATAACTTGGTATGCCCAAAATGTGCACTCCACCCTTCAAACAATCTTCAGTGTCAATGGGACTTACTATTTCCACAAATCCCTTGGCACCCAATTCCTTGAATTGTTTAGCTAAAGAGCTACCGATCTTTGAGGTGATCTTGATAATCCTGATGAAAAAGTTTGTAATCATATGCTTCTATTTTCTCTCTAGTATTTCCAATGGTTGCTCGTTTCTCTAGGCTTCTACCGTTTATTCTTGATGTGCTAGAACGTTGGGTTTGAATGTCTCTTATAATAACTGGATCGTTCTCTCAGGCGGTTAGTCATTCTAGGTAAAACGAACATGGTAAAAGATATGATTGTGGTAATTACCTAGTCATGTGATCCGTGGTAACTTGGTGGTTAATTTTTCATCAAGCTCCAAACGTTCATTGTTATGATCAAGATTCTTCGTTCTTTGATAGTGATGGCGAAAATTCAAGCTCTAACACTTCGGTGGGAAGTTCGGTGTGAACATCGATGTATATAAACGTACTTCTTTTGCTAGCGTACTAAAGTTAACGTGAATTCGAGGTTATTTCTCGCTTTTCACTATCGGTATGAATCTTTAGCTTCTCGATTTATTAGATGGGTGGGTCAACTATGAATTAGTCTGGGATAGTTTGAATTGTGCCATATGATAGCATCGCGAATCCTTTGGTGTGAAGCTATCGTTTCTAACTTTAGATTGCTGATGGTATAATCTTATTTGTCGGGACTATTGAAAAAATATAGTTAGCTGTTAATGACGATCGTTGTTACTCATAGATTTATGGGACAAAGTTTTGAAGGTCGACAATGAAAAGCATGTGCGGGGTTAGAACATCCTAGGGCAGAACCCAAGTGGTTCAAAGATAGATTGGATGAGGTCAAACAATCACGGTTAAGGCAATTAACATTGACACAAATTGAGTGATCATTTGATGTTCAAATGTAGGTAAAACAAGAGGAGGATAGTGAACAATACTTTAAAGAAGTGTCCCCGGAACTAATCCAATACAATCATATTTTGATAAAGGAGATATCAAAAGGGGTAGCCTAACTAGATACTTTTCCCAGAAGTTACATCGGCCTAACGTACTTCAATTCAAGCATCCAAGTTGACTTTCCAGGTTGGGATTTCAAGAGTGTACAAGGAATTCGCAAAATCACTGCAACAGACTGTGGTTTCAGAGTCGAGAGAAATAAACGATGGCAAAAGATTTTATCAATGTCGAATGTTTGGAATGGGTACTTAACAAAGAATTGATATCGAGTTCTTCAAAAGAAGAGTTAGGTCAAGGATGATGACTTAAATCAGAGGAGGATCAAATGCAAATATCGGTCATTATTAAGGCACGAAAACTTAAGGACAAGAGCATTTTCTAGGATTGAATTTCGAATAGGATTATCATCAAGACTTGGGTGTATAAGAGTTACCGATGAACAACACTTGAGGTACCATTGAGGACTGATGATATAAGAAGGGAAGACATACAAAAGAACTTGAGAAAAAAGTTGACACCAAGGCTTGGGGTAAATGAGAAAAGAATTCATAAAGATGAAGTTGCGGGGTTTTAACGGTGTTTCTCGAGGTGGTATCTAAAACTTCTTCTAGTGCGCACTCCTATCTACCTCCCTTAAAATAAGAAAACCCGTTGCATGAATTTCTGATCTTTGATCTCGATGGTCATACCCCGTCCTTCGCATGTAGATTCCTTGCTGCTTTTGATCCAGGTAAGTTTCTAACACGACTTACTATAAGACTCAGGCGTAGAAGATTTTAGTTCTTATAATGTATAGATGATAATTATTATTAATACAACGCATCCTAAAGAGCTCCAATGCGACATAATACGAGACTTCCCATAACCCAAGGCTTGAAGGTTCACTAAACTTAAGTTCTGATACCAACTGTGACGCCCCATCCTCTGGGTACGTCGGGACATACATAAATATAAATAAATGGATATTCTAGCCATTCATTCATATTTACATACGTTAGTTATTACAT
>JAUMHN010314579.1:0-17613 GCA_032360265.1 Heliamphora ciliata
CGAAAACTACGTCCGATTTAGGTTGAGGAGTTCCCCCTCATGTGCTTTGCTTATAGGTTTGATTATGCTAAACTTGTGCAATGGATCTTCGGATCCGACATATCAAAAGGTTAAGCGGTGCGGTTACGAGGAGAAGAGGATAATTAAATCGGGTTGTCCGTAACCTAATTTATTTATCGAGAATCCATATCTTAAACGTGTGGAGAATTCAGTGCATTTGATAATTGGAAACTCAAGACATAATTTGAATTGGGGTCGGGAGTTCAGTCAGGACCTTTAGTGGAGTAAGTTCTGATTCGTACGGGAAAGGATCTAACTTAGGGACAAAGTTAGGTATATCCAATTTTCTCATACGGTTAGCCCGAGTTCTATACTTTCTCGTGATCCCTCATGTAGCTCATAATACGCACGGATATTTTTCTTGTTTGTTTCAATAATTATTTAATTTAATTGGAATGCCGGCTTTACCGCCGAGGACATTCGGGAATTAAATTAAAATATTGAGGGGTGATTTTTGTATTTAGCACACCTAGGGTTTACTCCCTAAGTGGCCGGCCCTAGGAGATGATGGGATTGATTATTTATGTTAAGTATATCTCTTTTTATCCTTTTAGGAAAGAGATTATATACTTAATTTAATTTTGATATATTCTTATATATTAAAAATGAGGCTCATTAATCAAACCCTAACCCTAATACTCCTACATAGCCGCCTCCCCCTTCTCTTCTTTGGTAATTAATTTTGCATTTTTGGAGGTTATTGTGTGAGAAGTAACCAAAAGGAGGAAGAACACTTCAATCGAAATTGGTGCCCACACATCCTGATCGTCGTAGTGCGTCCGGGTCATACGTGAGAAGATTGCAAGGTCGTCTTCAACGTATTCGGGATTTCTTTAAACTTCTCAACAAGTTTCATAAAGGTATTAAACTATTAAAATCATTATAGTTTTCGTTTTTTATTTAATAGTTTTCGTTTTTTATGAAAATCGCATACGTCGTTTTTTACGGTCACGATGTCGATTCAAAAATCAATTTTTTCTGCTGCGCGGCTCCCTCTCCAACAAGGACACCAAAAAGATACACAAAATTAATATTTTAGGTGTTTTCATGCACAAAATGGCACCAAAACATTAACCCTATGTTTGGACTAGCTTTTTTTAGTGGCTTTTAAGTTTTTTGACTCTTTTGAAAAAAAGTGAAAAAAAGTTGGTGTCAAATCATATGAAAAAAGTGAGAAGAAAGAACTTAAGCCAAACCAGTTGGTTTTTTTGTGGCTTTTAAGCCTGCTTAAAAACCAGGCCAAACACAGGCTAAATAAATCCCAAAATTAATACAAGACAGCTTTTGGTCTGTCCCAAACAGCCCCAACCGAATTCCCAAGCTGCACAAATCTAATTTTCAATGCCCCAATTAGAGCCCACCTTCCATGCATCTTATAGAAATTAAGAAAATTCAAATTAAAGCTTACACATAATAATTATTTTCATTACACTTTTTGCTATTAAAATAGACCAAAACCCCCCTATTCTCTTATACATGTTTGGCCAAGAGAGTGAGGGAGAGGAACCAAAAAATATCCAAAGTGTTCTAAGGGAGAAGAGAAGGAGAGAAAAAAGGAAGAAAGAAAGAGGATGATCCAAGGTATTATACTACAAAGCCAAGTCCTAGTCTACCTTCCACCATTGTCTACTCTGTTTAAGATAAGTAAACCCCTAAAACCATCTGTTATTCTTACACAAAAATTTTCTTCAACTCATCTCTTATAATACAAACAAGAATAAGAATCAAAATCTTAACTAAAAAGGCAGTGTGACGAAAGAATATGGGTTGTTTAGGTTTAATTGATTGTTGGACATGGTTGTATGTGACTATTTTTGCATTTAATAGCTTGTATATGTTCTGGAATCTTGATATATATGTAAGAAATACATGCATGCAAATGAAATAACCTAAATCTTAACATATCATGAGCTAAGACATCAAAACCCTAAAGGACCTGATTTTTTGGTTGTTTTAACTTTCTACCACGAACTTTAAACTACTGTAACTAATTGTATAAAAATGATCTAAGTGTGATTTTTATGTCCAGGTCTAATTTTTTAGGTTATATTTCATACAAAACTGGTTTGAAGTGAATTCATTAAGTAGAACTGGAGATAGACCATTTTTACGAAAGAGTGTTAGATTCTGACCACTCTGTATTACAGACATAAATACCCTAGGTCATAATGAGAACCGAGCTTAGGTTAAACCTTGAAACTTGTAGATAACATGTTTATCGTACTGTCCACCAAAAATAAGCTCAAAATATTGCGATATGATAAGTCAAAACTCTCCTCAAAACCACTTTTGTAAATCTGTGACTGATAGAGCTCTCTGTCACGTGTTTTTGTAAAATCAAAAACCTATGATTTTAATGACCAAATCTAAAAGTGGTTTTCATGAATAATGTAGCTAACATATTAAATTATCTACTGACCAAAACTTAGCCCTAGAT
Organism: Heliamphora ciliata; assembly: GCA_032360265.1. Lineage (NCBI taxonomy): Eukaryota > Viridiplantae > Streptophyta > Magnoliopsida > Ericales > Sarraceniaceae > Heliamphora > Heliamphora ciliata. The sequence goes on from JAUMHN010314579.1 coordinate 2,498, forward strand.
ACCCTCGGATGGTTTCCCAAAGAGGCTTATGCATCCTCTTTTAAAAGCAGGTTCTGCTAAACCTTTTATTGCTGACTGAACCCATTTTATAAAATAGCCAAAATCTTTAACTTGTTCCAAACAACTAGCCTTAGCACAAAACATACAACTTGTAGGGGACACACTAAAATACAACATATCCAAATATCATATCCATATCCCTTGATTTGATGCCCCAAAATCGAGGCCAACATAGACCCAAATTTTGTATTTTTCTCTGTAAAGTACTGAATTATTTTCTTTGAAATTAAATAAATGACCTAGTTACCCTAGGATTTGACCTTAGTGTTAAACATAAAAGTTGTATAAATTAATTTTATCTAATTGGTGTCCAAATATCAGAACTTAACTCCATGTCTAGGTACCTCAAAACACTATTATGATTTTTAATTTGACACTTTGACATTTACCTTAATTTGGCTAAGTGTATAAGTGGCATGTTACATTGTGGGGTTTAAAGATGTAGACTTTAAATGAATTATGTAGGATGATTGGTGTGTGAAAATAATTAATTGATGAATAGAATCCATGCCGCTAGGTTGAATCTATGTCTCGTGAATTATCGCTTGTGCTTTACATACTTGTACTCCATGCTTTAATAAATTGTACCTTATGTTATACCATGCTTAGAGGCTATGCTATAATTAGTTGTACATGAGAAGCATGTTGCACACCATGAGCATTACTGCACTTTCATCTTGGTTTATCAGAGTCCCTTTTTGTACCTTTCATTGTGGGTTGAGTTATGTGAAAATCTTTTCTTCTGTGGTCTTGAACCTAAGGCGTCCCTAGTTGCCAATTTTAAAAATAAATTGGAAGATTGCTTATTATGAAAGGGGTTAGGCACCATGGGTTCGTCACTACCCTTTTAATTTTGATAATTTAAACTTTGGGTTAATGCTAAATGAGCATTCTTGTTCTTAAGGTGAGATTTATGCGCATTTTGGTTGGCCAGAGGATTTGGAATATGGATGGAAGATTTGGAATAAGGATGTTACTGGCTACCCCATGCCAATGCTATCAAGTAAAATGGCTGAGACATGAAGCCAAGCTGAGCATTTACTTTTCACAACGAGGCGAGAATAAGTTTGGTGATCAAATTCCCATGAAATTTACTCTAAAATTCCCAGCGTGGAATTCATGTTATGGTTCTCGATATATGTCGAGTTGGGCATTTGCATCGTATTCATTTGCATCACGCACCTATATACTTGTTTTTATATATGCTAGCCTTACCATAAATGTCAAATTTGTTTGTTTACTTGACTTTAAATTGTATTGAGTGTTATATGATATGCGTTGTAGAATATTTTATTGTAAGTTTATTAGAAGGTTTAGGGAGTTTGCTTCTGGACTTTGGCTCATGGCATTCGTGCCACAGGTGAGGAAGAAAAGCTTTTTGAGGAAGTCGTACCCGAATGTGAAGGAGATTTTGAAGGATAGGGTGGGTGACAGGAGCCAGTCGACCCTGACAATGCTAGCTGAAGGATTTAAAGTTCATCTTTTTGCTTTCTTTGTTCAACTTCCCACGTACTCATTATAATTTTTGTTTTTTTTTTTTGTAAAACTGTAATCGCTATGTATTTTGAACAGTTCGAACTCTTAATGATGTAGTACTTATTATATGTAACTATGAATGAATGGTAAGAATATTCTCCTTAATTATACTTGTGCATATCCTGACATGCCCAAAAGACGGAGCATCACATTAAACACTTCAAAAATCAAAAACCAAAAACAAATCGAAAATGAATTATAGTTGAGAAATAGGGGTTGTTGTGTTTTGGAATGATATGAGATGTGATTGTGTGTTGTTATTTTTGAGTTTGATGACTTAAAAGTGTTCTGGAACCTTGATATTCATGTCTAAAATACAAGCATACAAAGAAAAATGACAAAATATTGACATACCATAAGTAGGGGACTTGAACATAAAAGGGACCTGATTTTTGAGAACTTGAATATTTCTGCTCTGATCTTTGGAACTTCATAACTCCATGTAAAAAATTGATCTAATCATTTTCTTTATGTCCAGATTTAGATTTTTGTGTTATCTTTCATCCAAAGTTTGTTTTAACTTATTTGAGTAAGTATAACTCGAGATATTATAATTTTATCAAAGTGTCGTTTTTAGACCAGTCAACACTACCGACCTAAAAACCTTAGTTACAATGAGATCTGAGTATTCGTCAAAATATACAAATTGTAGATCGTATGTATATATAACTATCCACCAAAACGGAGCACAAATTATTGAGTTTTGATAAGTCAAAACCCCTTTGAAACTCTCTATTGTGTTTCAGCTTTCAAAGGGCACATCTGTCACATATTTTTGTATAGCCCAAAACTCCTATTTTTAGTGACTTACTCCAAAAGTGGTCTACATGAATATTGTAACTAACATATTAAACTACATTATATCCAAATATCAGACCTATAAGCCTCGGCAATGTACCTCAAAACCGTTTCAAACTCTCTATCCAACATCAACTCTGCTGAGTTTTGGCCACTAATAGAACATATTTTATAAAATAGCCAAAAACTCTAACTTGTTCCAAATAACTACCTTTAGCACAAAACATGAACCTTGTAGGGGACATGTTTAACTAGAACATATCGAAAAATGGGCTCATTGGGACCTGATTGGATACCCAAAAATCGTGACCAATAGAGACATATTTTTGGTAAAATTTTAAGGAAAGTGCTGAATCATTTTTTGTTAGAATGCTTTACTCACCCATTTTTCTTAGGTTTTGACCTTAGTAATAAACATAAGAGTTGTAGAAAATTTTTTTATCTAAATAGTGTTTAAAAATCATAACTTGATTCCAAGTCTAGATGCCCCAAAACCCTACCGACTCTTTAAATTTAACACTTGGTTTTAGCCTTTAAAGTTGCTCTGTGTATGTTTGAGTACCTTTTGTCGTGAGACCCGAGTTTGTGTTTTGATTGATTTGAATTTGTTGATTAGTATTTTTAAGTGAATGTACGATGATTAGAACTCATGCCTTCAAGTTTGAATTGTATATTGAGAGTTGAACTTTTCCATGCTAGTTGATGCTATGTTGTAGATAGTTGCATTTGAGATCAATATTACACATTATGAACATTGTCACTTGCATCCTGACATAATGGAGTCCATCTATGTAAATTCTTGTTGGGATGGGCTATGTTGAATTGTTCTTCTTGGTTTTAAATCTAGGGTGTCCTTGGTTGCCATTTTTCAAAATGTTTTGGAATATATTTCTCTTGTACACCCTAAGTGCGTTCCCGGTGTTACAAATTCACCCTGGGTGCATCTCCGATGTTTGAAATGGTTTATTATGGAGATTGTTGGGCACCAAGGGTTCATCGTTAGCATTCTGGTTTTGATGATTTAGACTAGGGTTGATGCTAAATGAGCATCCTGGTCTTTAATGTGGAATTATTTGCGCATTATTACTTTGGTTGTGACTTTGGTTGGCTGGAGGATAAGGATGTTATTGGCCTGCCCCCACGCCGTTACCATTGAGTAAGACAGCTGTGGCATGAAGCCCGACAAAGCATTTTACTATTCGCAACGAGTCGAGGATAGGTTTGGTGATTAAATTCCCATAAAGTCTACTCTAGTAATTCCTTGTGTGAAATTCCTGTTATAATCTTGGTGTATGTCGAGTTAGACATCTGTATTTCATACACGGCATCTCATACTCACATGTTTATTGACTTATTTGTTATCCTGCCATAAATTTGTCAGTCTCCTTGACAATAAATTGTACTGAGTGTTATATGATATGCATGGTGGTGAATTTTGTGCCGTGAAATTAGTTAGAAGGTTAGAGTGTTTTCTTACTAGACTTTGGCTCATGGCATTCCTGCCACGGGTGAGGAGTTCTTGGAGATAGTCGTCCCAGAGGGAGAAGAAGAATTTGAAGAGCAGGGTGAGTTTCAGGAGCATGTGGATCCCGCTGATGCATTCTGAGGATTTGATACCTCTGTTTTTGTTCTTTTGTTTTAGTTTTCCTGCAACTCTTATAATATCTTTAAAATCCTTGGTGAAACTATAATCAACATGTACTTTTAATTAGTTCAGAACTCCTTTATGATGTAATAATTAACATATGTAAATATGAATGAATGGTTAGAATATCTCTTTATTTATATTTATGTATATTCCGACGTGCCCGGAGGTCGGGGCGTCACAGTTGGTATCAAATCCCAGGTTTAGTGAACCTTCAGACTATAGGTTATAGGAAACCATGAGTTCGGTCGTGTTGGAACTCTAAAGAAGGCATTGTATTAATTATTATTATCATCTATACATTATAAGAATTAAAATCTGCTACGTCTAAGTCCTATAGCGAGTTGTGTTAGGATGTTACCGGGATCAAAAGCAGCAGAGAATCTACATGCGAAGAATAGGTAAGAGCATTGAGATCGAAGATCGGAGACTCATGCAATGGGTTATCTTATTTTAAGGGGGTAGATAGGAGTACATAGCAGGAGAAGTTTTAGAATTCGGGTTATCTTATTCACGTCGGCCTTCCCACCAAAATGTTAGAATTTGGGTTTTTCCATCACTATCAAAGAACGAAGAATCTTAATCACAACAATGAACGTTTGGAGCCTGATGAAGAATTAACCACCGAGTCCTAATGGGTCACATGACTAGAAATTACCATAACCATACCTTTTATCACGTTCATTTTACCCTAAGATGACCAACTGCCTGAGAAAACGATCCAGTAATTGAAAGAGATATTCGAACCCAACATATCAACACGTCAAGAACAAATAGAAGAGGCCAAGAGGAATAGAACAACCTTTGAACTAGAGAAAAAATGGAAGTATATGACTACAGACTTCGTCATCAGGATTATCAAGATCACCTCAATGACCAAAAACATTTGGATTACAGTAGATCACCTCGCTAAGACCACTCGCCCTCTATCAATAGACCTCACAACACATCGACGACTACAAGTAAAAAGTACATCTGTGAGATTCTGCACCAACATGAGTTCTCTACTATACTCAACCGAGACCCGCATCTCACCTTTAGATTGATGGACAATCTACACGCACATTTCCAAGCCAACAAGAGCATGTTAAGAGTTTACATAATAGGATTTAAAAAGGTAGCTGAGGAACATATTTACCTTTGGTCAGAGCCCACCTACAACAACAGCTCCCGAGCCAGCTTTGGCAATTATATGAAGTTTTATGATGAAGCAATGCTACAAGTTATCAATGCGCAAAATAGAAACCGAAGGGGCTGATTGGTAGGAATAGATTTTTACTAGCTAATAAAGTGAGACCTAGAGTCTAGTACAGGAATTCATATAGAACCCATGATAGTAGCCATGTGTTACCAATCTGTAGTAAGAACGACAGAATCTCATCGAATAGCACTTTTCATGCTAATAAACATGTTGTGTGTCATGCCTTCACCTTATAAGTAGAACCAACCATATCGGACAATTCAATGACTCTTTTTCCTTTTCTCTTTCTTAAAGATGGCGGGACAAAGACAGAACCATGGATGCTTAGTAAAAGTAAGTGGGATTGGGGAGGAAGTGGACATCCCGAGTCTAGCACAAATTTTGCATGACCTAGCATTCAATTTGGATCGATCACAGGGAAAGGTACCCTAGATGGGATCATGGTACTTATCAGACCAATGGGTACAGAATATCCCAGCACCTGAGAAGAAGGATTTTTACCGAACAACTGAGGTTTGGATCAAGGCAACAAAACAATAGCGAACAATAGTAAGAGCTTGTTATAAGTGCAACCAACCTGGGCATAAGACGGCTCATTGCCCGCTAAAAAGTGGAGAGGACAATCGAGGAGGACCACTAAGGAATAACAAGAAGTCTACGTGCCCAGAACCTTACTCTCAAAATGGTATAAGGGAACAACTAGGAATAAAGGAGACAAACTCAGTAATCTGTTACAATTACAATAAGTTTAGACATAAAAAGTTTGAATGCCCGCTACCAAGGAGAAGGAACTACAATATTCGTCGAAAAGGAACAGGTGGTTTCGGAAGGATGATGCAGATTTACCAACAAAGGAATCAATGGACGAAATGCTCGCCTTTACAAGAAAAAAAGGAGTATCTGTTGATGATCGGAGGTACGCCACATAAGCAAACTCGAAGTTATACGTTAGTTAAACTTATTGCATCATCGCAAGAAAGGGTACGCTTGAAGGATAAAAGCTTTTAAGTTAACACTAATCAAACAACCCCCGTGCCATGGATATGTGATATGATCTTTGAAGATTAGGTAGTAATCAGTTTAAGATGTTAGTAAGATAAAACAACCATTACTCTAAGTGCTGAATATATAGGCCCGGCCTTATCCACACCCACAATAAAGAACGACTCAAGTAAACAAGAACACAATTTTGAAGAACGAGAAGGCACAATGCTGATAAATCATCCTCAACCTTTCACACGATGAAGTACAGGACAAAATTTCGGGAACAAAATTTGTTTAAGGGGCTATTTTGTAATACCCGATTCGCACCCTAGTTGCAACAATCTGGTTGATAATGACTCGTGTAAAGACCCAGCCCAAACTCTAAGAATTAGTGACGGATAACCCACGAGACCATAGAACACGGGAGAGGTTCGAAATCCTAACTCAACTCGAAAATCCCAAGTTCGATCCAAAAATCCTAAAAAGGTTCAAAACTCAAGTAACAAAATCTTAACACCCGAAGAATCTCCTAACATTCTAAATCAAGTAATTATCATGAAATAATAAATTAGAAATAAAAAATCCTCATAAGTAGGGTAAAATAACCATTTTGCCCTAGTACAACAAAGTCTTAAAAATCTAAATTTTAACACATCAACACCTTAAATCAAGGATTTAAGTACAATTAAGTAGTAAAAGATAAAATAACATCAAAAATGACAAAAATATTCCTTAGTGGCCGACCACTTTGGAAGTTGTGCCAAAAACTAGCTTTTTGCTTTCTTTTATGCTTAATAAGATGAGAAAAGTGTCCAATCAAACATTATGATGATCCAACACTTGTTGAATAAGTAATATACATAACAATATGATTTTTTAGGCTAATAAAAATAAACAAATTATTATTAAAATTCATACACACTAAAATAAGTCAAAAAGTCATAATTTGTCAAATTAGCTTAATTTAACTTAAAAGACTACATCTATTTAGTCAATTGCTATAAAAACTTTGATAGTTCATGAAAATACTAAATTTATCATAACATACTAAAATAACAACTTTTAATTAGAAAAGACACCAAAAAGATAAATTAAATTAACTTTTAAAGTATTTTTTTGCACAAACGGACACGCAAACCAAGGTAAAACATCTTGATTGATGTGGGATTAGATTTTTATCTCCCCAAACTGACCTTAGATGTATTCCCTCCACCAAATCTAATTTTTTCCCTCAAATCTTGCACAATGTCAAGTCATCCCATGTCAAGAAAGAAGAAAGGACCAAACCTTCATCATTTTGTTCCCTCTTTGTTCCCTAGCCTTCTCCTATATAAACTAAGCCAAACACCACTCCTCCCCTTCATTATTTTTGGCCAAGAGGGGGTGAGGGACTAGACCTTCACAGTTCTTGAGTATTTATACAAGTTTGAGAGAGAAAGGAGGGAGAAAAAGGAAGAAAGAAAGGCGGATCCTAGGAGGAGTGTTTTTTCTAAAACTAAGTCCTTCCATCCTACCATCTTTTGAGCCATCAAACAAGTAAGTAAAATCTCTAAACCTTATCTCTAATATCACCCAAAATATCTCTCAACTCATTTCTTTAAACACTTCAAAAATCAAGAACCAAAAACAAACTAAAAAGGCATTGTAACTGAGAAATAGGGGCTGTTGTGTTTTGGAATGATATAAGATGTGGTTGTGTATTGTTATTTTTGAGTTTCATGACTTAAAAGTGTTCTAAAACCTTTATATTCATGTCTAAAACAAAAGCATTCAAAGAAAATGGGACAAAACCTTGACATACCATAAGTAGAAGACTTGAACATAAAAGAGACATGATTTTTGAGAACTTGAATGTTTCTTCCCTGATCTTTGAAACTCAATAACTCCACATAGAAAATTGACCTAAGAATATTCATTATGTTTAGATTTATATTTTTGTGTTATCTTTCATTCAAAGTTGGTTTCAACTCATTTGAGAAAGTATAACTCGAGATATTGCAATTTTATCAAAGTGTGTCATTTTCAGACCAGTCAACACTACTGACCTAAAAACCTTACTTTAAAATGAGATCCGAGCTTTGGTCAAAACATAAGAGTTGTAGATCCCATGTATATCTAACTACCCACCACAAAGGAGCACTAATTATTGAGTTTTGATAAGTCAAAACCATTTTGAAACTCTCTGTTGTGTTTCTGCCCTCAAAGGACACCTCTGTCACATTTTTGTGTAGCTCAAAACCCCTATTGTTAGTGACCTACTCCAAAAGTGGTCTATGTGAATATTGTAGCTAACATATTTAAATACATACGGTCCAAAAATCAGACCTAGAAGCCTCGAAAAAGTCCCTCAAAACCATTTCAAACTCTCTGACCAAAACTGGCTCTGCTGAGTTTTGGCGGCTAATAGAATCTTATTTTATAAAATGACTAAAAACTCTAACTTGTTCCAAATAACTACCTTTAGCACTAAATATAAAACTTGTAGGGAACATGTTTAACTAGAACATATCCAAAAATGGGCTCATTGGGACTTGATTTGATACCCAAAAATCGAGACCAATAGAGGCATATTTTTTATAAAACTTTAAGAAAAGTATTGAACCGTTTTCGCTTATAATGCTTTACTCACCCATTTGCCTTAGGTTTTGACTTTAGTAATAAACATAAGATTTGTAGAAAATATTTTTATCTAAATTGTATTTAAAAATCATAACTTGATTCCAAATCTAGATGCCCCAAAATCCTACCGACCCTTTAAATTTAACACTTGATTTTAGCCTTTAAAGTTGCTATGTGTATGTTTGAGTACCTTTTATCATGCATCCCGAGTTTGTGTTTTGATTGATTTGAATTAGTTGATTAGTATTTTTAAGTAAATGTACGATAATTAAAACTCATAACATCAAGTTTGAATTGTATCTTGAGAATTAAACTTTACCATGCTAGTTAATTTCATGCTATAAATAGTTGTATTTGAGATCAATATTATAAATTATGAACATTGTCACTTGTATGCTGGTATATTGGAGTTCATCTATGTAAATCGTTATTGGAATGGACTGTATTGAATTGTTATTCTTGGTTCTAAATCTAGGGCATCCTTGGTTGCTATTTTTGAAAATGTTTTAAGATGTATTCTCCTTGTACACCCTGGGTGCGTCCCCTGGTGTTATAGATTTGGTTTATACACCCTGGGTGTGTTCTCGTTGTTTGAAGTGGTTTATTATGGAGATTGTTGGGCACCATGGGTTCGTTGCTAGCATTCTGGTTTTGATGATTTAGACTTTGGGCTGACGCCAAATGACTGGTCCTTAATGTGGGATTATTTCCGCATTATTACTTTAGTTGTTACTTTGGATGGCCGGAGAATAAGGTTGTTATTAGCTCGCCCCCACGCTGTTGCCATTGAGTAAAACAGCTGTGGCATGAAGCCCAGCGAACCATTTACTATTCGCAACAAGGCAAGGATAGGTTTGGTAATCAAATTCCCATAAAGTCTACTCTGGTAATTCTCGGTGTGGAATTTCTATTATAATCTAGGTGTATGTCGGGTTGGGCATCTGCATTGTATACACGGCATCTCATACTAGCATGTTTATTGACTTATCTGCTATCCTGCCATAAATTTGTCCATCTCCTTAACTATAAATTGTGCTGGGTATTATATGATATGCGTTGTGGTGAATTTTGTATCGTGAGATTAGTTAAAAGGTTATAGTATTTTCCTACTACGTTTAGGCTCATGGCATACGTGCCACGGGTGATGAGGAGTTCTTGGAGAAAGTCGTCCCAGAGGGAGAAGAAGAATTTGAAGAGCAGGGTGAGTTTCAGGAGCATGTGGACCCCGCTGATGCGTTCTGAGGATACAATACCTCTGTTTTTGTTCTTTTGTTTCATTTTTCCAATAACTCTTATAATATTTTTTAAATCCTTGGTAAAACTGTAATCATTATGTACTTTTAATCAGTTCAGAACTCTTTTATAAAGTAATAATTAATGTATATAAATATGAATGAATAGCTAGAATATCTCTTTATTTATTTATATATATCCCGACGTCCCCGGTGGACAGGGCGCCACAAAACTACAGCTCTAATTCTCTAACCCATTAATTTGTTTGATAACCTCACTGTAGCTGCACTTATTTATTCCAATTCTAATAGGGTAAACCATTACTTTAAAATTTAACCTCAACATTCCACCAATTTGTTAGAATTTTGCTTAATTGCTTAGATCATTTGCGTTTTCATAAAATTAGTTGCTAAAATCAACCCAAATTAAAGCAAACCACATAAATTAATCTAAATTCTAACTGTCGGGGCCCTGAAATTTTGGATTTCTCCATGTACAAAAACCCTAGGTTTCGGCATCCTTCCAATCTGGCTCCTTGTCGATGAGAATAGATCAAACACATTTGAAAAGGAGTCTGGTACGAACTCACAGCGACGGAGATCTGAGTAGTTGGACCGGCAATCAGTGTCAAGACTCTGTCTGTCATCGTTGTTGTCGTCGATTTTACGAGCAGCGTTGATGTTAAAGAGCCGAATGGCCAACTGCGTAGTAAGGAGCGCTGAACGATTCGCAAAAAGGGACCCGTGAAGAAGGTGGGAGGAAATGAGCCTCTTCAAGGTAAGTGAGGAAGCCATTGGCTTGGAAACGAAGAGATTACGCGAGCTAGCAAATCAGAAAGCTGTGGAGGAGTTTGCGAGTGTGTATGGGCCTTGCAGGCCTTTACATTTTCATTTTTTCTTTCCTTCTCTCATGATGATTCTAGAAGAATCCATAAGACTAGTAGTTTTCTCAATTTTGGTAACTTCTAAAATTTGTATCCTTGAAGCCTCCGAGGAGAAGCAGCAGCAACGAAAACAAGAAAAGAAAAAGAAGAGGGCGCCGGCAATGGAGTGGGAATAAGGGCCTTCGTGTTTTAATTGCTTTGGTTCCCTCTTTCTTAACTTTTCTAGAAGCTTCCTCAATAACACGCCCACACAACACTTGTTATTAGTTTGATTTTTAAAAAAGGAAATTATTTCTTTTTCCCAATTTAAGTTAAATAAATTCACATTTTATTATTAAATTTTTCAATATCTTCGAATTAATCATATATTAATATCCTGGTGTCTCAACATACTCCGACCGCACAATTATATTATATTGTTGTCAAGAGTTATTTCTAAAAATTTAATTATATTAGAGTAATTAATAATTGTTAATAAACTCGTACTGAATCGCTACATGAAATATAAGTTTTTGATTCACAATTTTCGATAGAATTGAACACACCATCAGTAGAGTTATAGCACAGTATTTTAGTAAATCTGTATTGATTATGAGAAATAGTGTAATTTCAACTATAGATCCGAGTCATTGTACTGGTACACTTCGTGTGTATTGAACAGAACTGTGTTTGGGTAATTGTTTTTATACCAACTATATAAAATAAATTATACTCCATGATTATAATAAGTGCATATGCTCTTAATGCCGAAATAATTATTAGACATGTATATTTAGTACTCATTATTTTGATTCATTAAAAGATGTGATCTTTTACCGGTATATAAGCCTGTTGAGTTGGATAACAGCATTATGTAAATAGTGAATATTAATTATTGACAGAATTTACGTCCCCGAATAAGCATTGATAATACCCCCTTAAGGAAACTTATAAGTTTTGATTATGTCAAAACCTATAGGTAGATTTTATAATCTGACATCAAATAACTTAAGCGGATAATCTTAAGGAATTATAGAAGAAATCGATTAAATATAATTGTCAATAATTTAATTTAATTGACATATCAAATAATCGCCTATCTAGTCCTAATCGAGAAATCCAATCCTTTCTGAAACCTTCTGCACCTTGATTCCTCATCAAGTACAAGCTGAGATGCATATCGAGATAACTTCGTGAATATCATTTCATATTCGGCCACACACATCTTTCCTTGTATAAGATTAATGAATTCTTGCTCCTTCTCATACTTGTAAGTCATGGGCTTGTACTGTTCATCAAATACCTTCACAAAATGAATCTAAGAAATCCTCTAAGGTACATGACGGTTAACTCCAAGCACAAGCATCCTTCATAGCCTCTCAGTTGCCTCTCACCAGTTATACGCCTTACCTCTAAACATAAATGATATAAGATCAACCCTATCGTCTTCTGCTACCCCGAGTCTATCTAAAATACGTACTATGTCTTTCAACCAATTCTCCGCTTCAATAGGACTAAGAGTTCCTGCAAACTTCTTAGCATCCAAATATTTGAACTGCTTAACTAGAGAGTTACTAGTCCTTTTCGCCTGAATCGCAATCCATCTTGCATTTTGCTTCGTCAATCTTCTAATAGCTTCTAGCATTCTAGTGGCTGGGTCAGGTTGGTTCACATGTTTAGGTTGTACTTGTTCCACTTGTGGAGATTCTTCCTGTTGCTCTTCGTTAAATTGTTTTGGGAAAATGATGCTCCATCAGAGTTCTCTATACTTCACCTTATAACAAAAAAGTATGAATTAGGCTTCGATGTTAGAATCCCGTCAAAACTATGAAAGAAATAAATAAGTAGCTAAACGAGAGGTCCACAAAAAAAATGGTTATGTCCCTAATCCAATAACATACATAGACTTCCGATTAGGAACCTACGCCTGCAAAACGCGTCTTTAATGGACTTCAAAGCCAATTATTTGAACGTCCAGAGATAAGGGTATGATATCCCAAGGCTTATACCACACTATATGATGTGGTGTGAGAAAACTTCACCTAGCCTATGGTCTACCACATACCACACTCTACCAAGTCTATATAACCTATAATCTTATGCTCTGAGACCAAGATGTCACACCCCGCACTCACAAGGTACTCTACCAATACAGTGAGGTCATGATCTCACCACATTCCAATGGCCTCAAAAATTGATAAGACTTAGAATAGCCAATAACAACAACAATAATACACATCTGATTCAAAAACCCGAGCATTAGAGATGTCACGACCCAAAAACCCGCGACCTGGCAAAACACACCCGAGCATGCAATCACAACCATTACGCCTATTTTATCTAAAAAGAAACTCGTTTGAAGGGTGGAAAACATTCAAAGGGTAGGCATTAACGACATGGCCCAAATCCCAACAAGATAAACGAGAAGAAGAAAACCAAGAAATTGTTAAGAAAACTCCAATTTCATCAACTTCTCAACTCTACACCCTTTTTCCAATCAAAAGCATTTGCATAAAATAAAGTAATTTTAGAAAAAGAAGGCCTCCGGGGCTTTACTTCGTACATAAAGATGACCCAAAAACAAGTAAAAAGGGGTGAGAAAAACTCATATGAAAACATGAGCGAAACATACAAACTTCAAAAAATACCTCAGTAGACAGATTGCTCGAGTGGTCTAAAGTGGTCTTTTAGACCACTCGATCGCTTTTTCACTGCTCTCAGTATTTTTTGACCTGCATTGAGAAGCCAAGGGCCTCACATCACAACTCAATAGATCTCTCGAGCCGTTCATCGTGCGATCTAGTTTTGGACCACTTTCTCAAACACTAGTTTGAAAATTCAACTTTCTACACATGCATGATCTTGAACCAATGATGCAAACAAGCTTTTGTAAACAACTACTTTGATAAAAAAGGGGGCCAATTTTACAACCAAAAGAATTAAATCTTTTCTCAACTCATTCAAACTTAATACCGAACGTGAAAACTTTAAAAATTTCATGCAAAACTCAACCAAAATCATTTCAGCAGGGCATTCTCAACCACATGCATTTAACTATACAAAGGCTAACCAAGCGCCGATCGACAATATTCTCTCTCTGCACTTTCTGCGAAGCTGGTTCCCCTTCTGTGATCTCGTAAATACTCTCCCCCGCTCTCTTTATACCTGTGATCTGCTCCTGAATCTTTAGGTTTCCAAAACTATAAGAATTATTTTCTCATATTCCTATCTCTCTCTCATCCCCCTTTTCTTTTTCCGATTCTTTTCCTATATTGGATTGAATCAGCAATTTTCTGAGTCGAATCAGACCTATAGCGGCCCTTCCTTCACTGTTGTCTCGAGAACCAAACAAACGGCTATTTCAGTTTTCTCGCGTTAGAGTTTGCTGATTGTTGCCGATTTCTCAGCGAGATGTACAACGGAATTGGCTTACAGACCCCGAGGGGTTCGGGTACGAACGGGTATATACAAAGCAACAAGTTCTTTGTGAAGCCGAAGAGTGGGAAGGTTGTGGTCGACAACGCCGGCAAGGGGTTTGATGCCGGTCAGGGCACCGCTGGAGTCACCAAGAAGCCCAACAAAGAGATCCTCGAGCATGACCGCAAGAGGCAGGTTGAGCTAAAACTGGCCGTCCTTGAGGACAAGCTGGTAGATCAGGGTTACACCGAGACTGAGATTGCTGAGAAGCTTGCGGAGGCTTGGAGGAATTTGGAAGCTGCCGCCACTGGCGAGGAGGCTACTAGTGGAACCGCCCCCTTCTTGGTTACTGATAAGAAGTAAATTCATATTACCCTCACTTGTGTGTATATCATATTTCCATCTCTCTAATCTATTCTTTGTTTTTGAGTTTCATACTGCTGTTATAAATTGGAAAGCTTTAGCCTTTTTATTTTTTTGTTGCAATCTCATTAGGATTAGATTGTGCAATAATTTTTTTTTGGAAGGTGGTTGATGAAGTGTGGTAGCCATGCAGGGCATATGCAATTTTATCTGTATATATGTTTGTTTGTATATGTGTTAGTGGCTGAAAGTTAATCTAAATAGAAGTAATTTTGTTTATAGTGTTGGTATTTCTAGGTGTGCATATATGTGTCTGTATCTTTATCAATGGTCCAAAGGTAATCTAACTATAGCTAAAACATAATATGCATGGTCTAAAAAGGTTGGAAATTTTTGCT
>JAUMHN010314687.1:0-18270 GCA_032360265.1 Heliamphora ciliata
AGGTGCATTTTTGGCATTTTTGATGTTATTTTGTCCTTTGCTACTTAATTGTACTTAAATCATTGATTTAGGGTATCTATGTGTCAAAATTTGAGTTTTTAAGATTTTTTGCTGTACTTGGGGCAAAACGGTCATTTTACCATATTTATGAGAATTTTTGATTTTTAATTCCTTATTTTATGATATTTACTTCATTTAGAATGTTAGGAGACTCTTCGAGTGCTAGGATTTTATTGCCTGTGTGTTCGACCTTTTTAGGGTTTCTGGGTCAAACTTAAGGTTTTCGATTCGAGTTAGGATTTTAAATCTCTTTCGGGTTCTATGGCCTTGTGGACTATCCTTCACTAACTCTCAGGGTTTGGGCTGGGTCTTTACATGGGTCGTTATCAACTGAGTTATTACAACTAGAGTCTTTCCTGGGTCGTTACATCTAAATTATCACCAAAAATCATAATCCAATTCTAAGTCTCAATACCTCAAGATGCTATGGTACTTTAGATTTTACTGATTGGGAGAAAGTAATAAATGATTAAGTTAAATTCTTAAACAGGTGAAGGATTGGGTTAGTGCGTAGTACCTCTTTAACCAAAAAAGAAAGTAACTATGGTCCCTAAAAATTAAGAAAATATTCAATGGTCAGAATCGTTTTAGTACTTCATGAAAGTTTTGTTACCCGAGGAGCAAGGTTAGCTCGTTGACAAAGACTCGATTTGTATGCATATAAGATAAGGTGAAAGTACTTAGCCATTATCTTGAACTTAAATTTATGTAAATGATGCATGAAAATGCTTTAAAGCATATGTTTTGAATTATGACCAGTTTGACGATCGCATGAACCTGTTGTTTTCAAAAGTCATGATATTTTTAATTCAAGTGTGCTATCCATGATATTTTGAGCTAGCATGATGTTACTATGAAAGTATGGTTAATGTTGTGTGGTTGTTCCAAAGTGCCAAGTTACAAGGGTTTTCGGCCCTTTTATATCCCGTTATGAGAGAGGTTACCCAACTATGGGTGTTGTTTGTCTCTATGAGGGAGGTTTCTCGTTGAGCAGGGGTTTTTGTCTTAAAGGCTTTTAGGCTGAGTCCCAGGTTTTAGAATAAACCACTCGTGCTTGGTAGAGAGTGGCCCTTATTTTATCACGTTGCTATCCGTGCATTGCGAATTGAGATTACAATACTGTCGGAACTCCCGAGCGTGAGGTTGACGACTACTTGGACATTGTTGAGGTTTGAGTCTAGATTTGAAAAAGTAGTCATGCATTTTAGATTTATGGCGGTTAAGCCAGGAACATATTTCTATTTGCAATACAAAGAAGGTTCTGTATATTCTGTGATATTTTGATGTTCAAGCTAATGCATTAATTTCTATATTTTTCGTCGAAAATGTGATGAACTATTTATAGAAAGAGTTTTCAGTTATCCTTAACTAAGTAACTATCTTTTCTGTTCATGAAAATGCTAAGTGCACTTTCCTGTAACCTCTGTGGTTGCAGATACCAGGAACGGCTAGGAGTTGGTTCACCACAGGCGTCGTCGAGTGGTTTTGGTTCTGGTGTTGGGAATCATTTTGGTTTGATTTGTTGGAGGTAAAACTGCCAAGATCATTATTTTTGCAAACGATTTTCGGTAAAAAAATTAACTGGACGGACAAACGTCGAAACAAGCTCCAGATAAAACTTTTGACGAAGAACGATCAAAATAAAAACCCGTGCAACCAAATTTAATTTAGATGAATACCTTTTGTCGATCTGTTCTTCAATTACGATTTGATTTCGAGTTGAAGTTCCAATCAGATCTTCTACCGTATTCCCTTATGCGATCTTCGAACGTAGTGTGGGCTACGGACTATCGAGAACTCGTACCGGCAGAATCCCGATATATTTAGTCTTGAGAGATAAAATATGATATATTAATAATAATAAACTGGTTCAACCTACCCGCATATATATAGGGCTACAGTAGGGACATTGGGAGTAATTATGAGTAAGACTTCCAGTGGAACATAGATACTTACTAGCGGTTTCTACAATTATGGAAAGACGCAGCGGTTTTTACAATTTTGATAAAGTACTGAATTACAGTTCACACCACTAAAGAACTATAATTTCACTTTGACCCATAATCTCAAGACCTTCTTGCATTGAGCTCCTGTTATTAGATACTTACCATTTCTCCCTACGTTAAGATTCTTGATACCCGCAAATTAAATTTAATTACTGATAATTTAATTTAATCGGTATCTTGATATTCCTTAAATCCTTCTTCTTAACTTATCTGACCGCCGAATAATTAAATCCACCTACATGGTTTGATCCGATCAAAACTTATAAGCATCCTTAAGGGTGTATCGTCAATCCCGATCATTCGGGACGTGGATTCTGTTAATAATTAATATTTTTCATATAAATAATACAGTTATCCAACTCACCGAAAATATAGACCCATATAAGATCGCACCCTCTAATGAATCAAAATAACGAATATTAAATATATGCAAATTAATAATTATTTCAAGATTAAGAAGATAAGCATTATTCGTAATAATCTTGGGGTGTGAATTAATTTATATAATCAGTATAAAATTAATTACCCCAAATGTCCTGTTTAATACACACAAAGTGTAATAGCACAGAGAGTTGGAACAATAGACATCGCTATTATCTGTTTCCCGTAACTAAGATAGGCTTACTAAAACTCTGTGCTACAGTCGTACCGATGGTATGTCCATTTCCATCTAAACTGTAAATATAAAACTTATATTCTGCAAGAACCTAAAATTTGATATTCTGTGTGCAAGCCGTACTCGACACACCAAATTAAATACTATACATAATATTAGGCATCCATGCATAATAAAGAAATGATATGTATATATTGCTCAAAAAGATTCTCATAAAATAGAAAATTAATTTTATTAAAATAAAATTAAATACTAAAAATATGGTTTTCAGTATACCAACCCTAACAATCTCCCACTTATACTCAAAATCATGCTGTCATACATCTGACTCCCATGCCCTCTACATGACTATCAAAAGTCTTAACCAGTAAGCTCTTTGTAAAAAAATCTTCAAGGTTGTCTCCTTATCCAATCTTGGTCACAACAACATCACCTCTCTGTACAATATCTCGTATCAGGTGATACTTACGCTCAATGTGCTTGCCTTTCTTATGGACCCTGGATCATTCGAGTTTGCAACCGCTCCGCTATTGTCACAGTAAAGTGTAATAGCCGACAAAACTGAAGATACCACCTCTAGATCCATCAATAAGTTCCTAGTAAACCAACTTATAATCTTTAGTCCCTTTTAGGTACTTGATTATATTCTTTATCGTAATCCAATGCTCCTGTCCTGGGTTAGACTGATATATGCTAATCATGCCAACGACAAAGCAGATGTCGGGTCTAATGCAAAGCATAGCATATATGAGGCTTCCTACTGTCGAAGCATAAGGAACCGCTTTCATCTTCTCTATCTCATCAGGTGTCTTAGGACACTGATTCTTGGATAGAGTGATTCCATGCCTGAAAGGGAGAAACCCTTTCTTGAAATCCTGCATGCTAAAACAAGCAAGGATATCATCGATATACTTTGCTTGTGATAAGCCCAACATCTTTTATTTTCGATCTCGCACAAGCTTGATCCCAAAGATGTGACTGGCTTCTCCTATGTCTTTCTTATCAAACTGCCCAGATAATCATACTTTAACCGTAGATAATGCCCCTACATCATTTTCGATGAGCAAGATATCGTCTACATAAAGTACTTGAAAGATCATCACACTTCCGTCACGCTTCTTGTACACACAGGACTCATCTGGACTTTAATCAAAACCATAAGACTTTATAGCTTGATCAAACCGAGTGTTCCAAGATCTCGATGCCTGCTTAAGTCCATAAATAGATCTCTTAAGCCTGCACAGCATGTGCTCATGGCCAAAGGATCCGTCTGGTTGTATCATATAGATACACTCGTCAAGACTTTCATTAAGAAAAGCTGCCTTGACGTCCATTTGCTAGATTTCGTAATCGAAATGTGCGACAATGGATAAGAGAATTTGGATAGACTTAAACATGGCTATCGGCGAAAGGTTTCCTCATAGTCGATCCATTTTTTCTGAGTGAACCCTTTGGCAACAAGCATTGCTTTGAAAGTTTCAACTTTCCCATCTACTCATCTCTTCCTCTTGTAGATCCACTTGTATCTAATGGGTTTTATCCCTTCAGGTGGTTCTACAAGTTTTCAAACCTGATTGGAATACATAGATTCCATCTCTGAATTCATAGCATTTTACTAAAGATCTACATCTTTGTCTTTTAGTGCTTCATTGTAGTTACAGGGCTTGGTATCCAGTTCTGCTAGGATCTTGTTATACGACTCTCCCAAGAACATATACCGATCAGGTTGATGAATAACCCTCCCACTACGACGAGACACTACCTGTGTTTATGTACTAGCAGTAACAGGCTGTGCAGAATTTGAACCCTGTGCATCAGCACCTTGTTCTTGATTTGCACCTGTCCCAATAATCCTCCCACTATGACGAGGTAATAGAATATCAGTGACTTGTGGTTTCTCTTCCGTTCTATTGATTTTTTCTCTCAGTTCTTCTAGAACAACTTTTCTTTTAGGCCTGTGATCCATAATATAATCCTCTTTCAAGAATCGAGCATTGGTGCTAACAATGACCTTCTGATCCTTAGAATTATAAAATAGACCTCCTTTCGTTCCCTTGCGATACCCCACAAAGAAATAGACATTTGTTCTCGGTTCCAACTGACCTGCGTTCTCTTTCAGCAGATGTGCTGGATACCCACAAATCCGAATGTGTTTCACACTGAGCTTACTCCCGGTTCACAATTCTCTGGGAGTAGAAGATACTAACTTAGAAGTAGCATGTTCAGAATGTAAGCCGCTGTATCTAAAGTGGGTCCCCAAAATGAATGTGGTAAACCTGAATAACTCATCATTGACCTTACGATCTCTATAAGAGTCATATTCCTTCTTTTTGCTACACCATTCTGTTGTGGAATGCCAGGTGCAGTCAATTGGGACGTAATCCCCTTTGATGATAAGTAGTCCTTAAACTCTCCAAAGAGGTATTCTCCACCACGGTCGGATCGTAGTGATTTGATATTTTTACCCAGATGCTTCTTCGTCTCCGCCTTGAATTGTTTGAATTTCTCAAAGCATTCAGACTTACGGTGCATCAGGTAAATATATCCATACCTTGAGTAGTCATCAATGAAACTGATGAAGTACTCAAAGCCACCTCTTGCCCAGATGGTCATAGGACCACATACATCATAATGAACCAGCTCTAACGGTTCTTTAACTCTATAGCCTTTTGCTAAAAAGTGTCTCTTGGTCATCTTGCCCTCTAAGCAAGATTCATAGACTAGAAGTACCTCCACTTCTAATGAACTCAAAGGTCCATCTGCTACCAGTCTGTTTATCCTTTTTAGATTAATATGACCTAAACGTAAGTGCCAAAGAAACGTTTGGTTCATTAAAGAAGGAAACTTTCTCTCATATGGTAATATAGATGTATTATTCGTTTCAATTAGTTGTAGTGTAGGAGAGATTTGAGTAATAATATAAAGATCATCCACCAATGTACCAGAACATATAACCATTTTATTGTCCTTAATAACTACAGAATTATTAAAATAAATTAAATATCCGTATTTAGCCAATCTAGAAACGAAAACTAACTTCCTTTTAATGGCAAGTACATAAAGATAATCTCTCAATATTAAAACCCGATTTCTACTAAATCTGAGAATGGCATCTTCTACTGCAACTACTGTTACCTTTGTATTATTGCCCATATGCAGAAAAATCTCCCCATCACTAAGTTGTTGGGTTTCTTGGAACCCCTGCAATAAATTGCAGACATAATTAGTGACTCTCGTATTTACACACTAGGTACCAGTAGATAACATTGCTAAACATGTTTCCACAACTAGTGAACATAAATTATCTTGTTTGTTCTACCTTCTGAGAAATACTGGACATAACTTTTTCCAGTGCCGGGTCTGGTTGCAGTAAAAACATCTGTCTTTCGACTTTTTCACACTAGTCCGTAGCCCACTAACTACCCTGGAAATAGCGTCACCCTATTTTTGAACCTTTTTCTTCTTCATACCTTTCGGCCCAGAGGAAGAACCTTTTTTTAGAAACAAACACATTTCTTAGTATTGAAGGAATACCATTTGTAATTAAAGTTAGATCCAAGTTACATTTCCAGTCAACAAAATTTAGTCCAGTAAGTTTGTTTTCTTTGAGTATTGAAGCGAGTGAGTTGAAATTCATTTTAATATTGAGAATCACATAATTAATATACCGTTAATTATGATGAGCAAAATTTTAAATTTATTTTAATTTGGTTCCCTCTACTATTTTAAGATTAATTCGCCAGCAGCCTGGTAACATGAGAATAGCATGCCTCGTTGGAAGGACGTCTACCTTCATAAGACCGATAGGCCAATTCCTTTTAATTTTACTATCCAGGCAACTAAGTATACCAAGTAAAATTAAATAGCTGACATAGTTTTGGTCCAATATATAATAGCAGTGACTCAGTTGGAGAGAATACTATTATATACAGTTAAGTGTTAACCATCACCTAATATCAAATTAATCGCTTTGCAATGAACTCTTTAGTTGGAGAAGCGATCCACACTAACAATTATCCAGAATTATCCCTAAAGGAGGTTTGTACTGGCGATACTGCAATTAATCTGTTCGTTGGGGAGGAAGGCCTTACTGTCGACATGCAGGGTTTAATTGCATCATCTACAAATTGGTGATGGAGACTACGGGATTTATCTGTGAATAAATTTGTTCTCCCACTTAGATTTTTAAAATATTTTTTAGGGTTATAAAAATTCATTTAATTAAAATAAATTTATTAATTTCAAAAATCACATGATCTGAAAGAATCAAATATCTTTCTGTGTACACGATTTCAAATATTCTAATTTATCAAACCATCTTTTCGTGTTTAAATGCGTAACAAATAAAATTTAATAAATGCACAGTTTTTTCTTTAGCTTTTCAGCTAAGTTAGTGATTAAAGACATTTATTTATTTTATTTATCATCCCACATTTTTTTAAAAATAATAATTTTTTTCGATTAAATATCTTTCCATTAATTAATTCAAGATCCGGAATTAATTTCTACGTTTTTTTAAGATATCCAATTTTATAAAACAATCATCTTAAACGTGATATTTTGTAAAAAAAATAAAATATCTAAAGTTTTTTTATTTAATTAAAATTAATTAAAAATATTTTATTTTATTTTTTATTACAAAATATTTTAATTAAAACCGAATTTTTGAATTAATTAAATTAATAGAATAAATAAAACCAATATATATCATCCACGCTGTTAATAAAAAAAATTAAATACAAGATAAATATCTCAATTTTATGATCCATCTGAAACTCTAAAGAGTTTCAGTCTCTTATTATAAAGTTAAGCTTGAATGATTCAATCATGTATTAACTTCCTGTATCCTGATTGAATCAGGATTTCTCGATCAATCTTTATTTGGAATATTAAGCCAACCAAAACAGCCTTAGTTGCCACAGAAAACAGCCTGGAATTGCTCCACGTTTGGTGCTGTTTTGGAGGAGAAAAAAAAAACTGCTGCTTTTTGAGAAGAAGCCGGTGCTGTACACTATTGGGAACCTGCTGCTCCTTGCATTGAAACAGTGTTGCGCCTTTTGCACTGCTTGGAAAATCGACGCTTTTGTTTTGATTAAAAAACAGCGCCTGTTACACTGTTTGAATCCTTTTTTTTTTTTTCCTCTCAAACACACTGAAGCAAAACCGCTTGCTTTGTGGATGAAAACTGCTGCAAAGCTTGCGCTACAGGCTTTTGGAAATTTGCATGAAAACAATGTTCTGTTGCTAGGAAACCGGCGCTGTTTGCACTGTGTTTGGAAAACAGCTTTTTGGAAAAACAAAACAGGGAAACCGCCGGTTGTTTAGTTGTGCCTTGCGCCTGTGCTGATGCTTGGGATACTGTTTGGACTGTTTGGGATGGCACCACTTTAGGCACTGTTTGGACTGTGCCACTACTGTTCTACAGGCTTTTTGCTGCTACGGCGGGACTGGTTTGCTGCGGTTTTGGATTTTTTTATTATTTTTATTATCCAGATAAAAATAATAGTAAAAGTACTAGAGTAAAAAAAACTACGAAGCAAAAAAAAAAACAATCCGCCGCCGCCAACCACCGCCAGTTGCTGCTGCCTACCAAAGCCGGTTGCTGCCATATTTGTTTTTCTATATCTGTTCTTATATTTTCTTTTTCTTTCTAAAAAATTAGAAAAAAAAACTAAAAAAAATATAAAATATTTTACATCGAAACTTATGTCCCGTATGCTCACATTCGATCTAAAAATTAATCTATCACGGTCAACCCCCGTGAATAAAAAAATAAATAATTAATCATCATCCACGCATTCAATCAAACATGAAAATAAATGATGATCATAAAACTGGAATTTAGAACGCCTGCAAAATAAAGTTAGCAACAGTTCTAAAATTACCTGACCCCGATAACCGTAAACAAAAAATAAAATAGCTCTAATACCAATTTGTTGGAGGCAAAACTGTTAAGATCATTATTTTTACAAACGATTTTTAGTAAAAAATTAACTGAACAGGTAAACGCCGAAACGAGCTCCAGATAAAACTTTTGACGAAGAACGATCAAAATAAAAACCCGTGCAACCAAAGTTAATTTAGATGAATACCTTTTGTCGATCTGTTCTTCAACTACGATTTGATTCCGAGTGGAAGCTCCAGTCAGATCTTCTACCGTATTCCCTTAGAGACTCTTACGAGCCCCGACTCCCACGATTCCCACATGCAATACAGATATACACACCGACTCTCCCAAGCCCCAGCAATAGTTCTATCAAATCCATGATGATGCAACAGCTCTATCAAATATATGATGATTCATACGCAACAAATATCACTCCCATATAACGCAACACATGCAACTCTCATCACGGAACACATGCCATCCACACAACGCAACGCATGCAACTTTTCAGATTTTCACCGAAGGACCACTGTACACCCCACTAATGCATTATTAACTAGAGTTAACATATATCAGATCGTTAACCAGAGTTAACGTACGTAACACACGCAATACATGTATCTTCACGGATTTTCACCGTAGGACCATATACGTCCTCACTATGTATCTTCACTGGTTTTCATCGTAGGACTATATACACCCTCACTATGTATCTTTAAAACCATAGTTTTAATGCTCAAAATATCTTCATGAGTTTTCACCATAGAACTAATATACACCCCCTGATTATGCATTGTTAATCAGAGTTAACAAATATCACCCACGCCACGTCTTACAAAATCACGTCACATGATACACACGTGACCCACGCTACTCATGCAACTCATGCAACATATGCATAAATAAAACTAGAGCATTAAATACATCAAGACCACATATCCATCCTACAACATGCATAAATAAAACTAGAGTTTTAAATATAGAAAATCACGTATAAACACTACGTTTCACATAACGATGCCACATAACCCATCACAACATTACATGCCTCACACCCGACACGATCAACAACTTACAGAATAAGACTTACCAAAAGGCTAACCCCGAACCTACCACAAAACAGTTTTCATAAACGTTTGCATAAAACACCGGCTTTTCCCAAAAATTCCCTTTTTGGAAAGAACTTCGGACCCAAGCACGCCCCGAACCCAACGATGCCTAAACACCATGATAAACTAACCCACGCCACCCTCGAGGATGACAACAAAACACAATCAAACTCCCACGGCCACCATTCGACCCATCAAAACAACAAAATAACCCCAAACATAACATCAGTCGATTGGGCACCCCCATCCAGTCGACTGAAAAACTACTGAAATTTCACGAATTTTCCAGTGTCTCAAGTCAGTCGACTAAACCCATAGCTTCAGTCGACTTAACTCAGCTACTGTCCATTCAGTCGACTGAATCCCATACTTCAGTCGACTGAACTTCGTTAAACCCTAGCGCTACTAAGAAAAACCTACCAAAAAACATGTATAAACCCGAATCAAAACAACTGAACTTACATATTATGAAATTCACGGACATACACAAGTCCAACAACATGTAAGAAATCGAAAAACACCTTTGAAAACCCTTTCATCCAATTAAAACCCACCAAACACGCTTTAAGCCCAAAAACTCATGCAACTTCTATTTCATGTTTGTCTAGTTTCTACTGAACTTTGGCTCACGGTGTGGGATTTGAAATATTTTTTTAGGTACCAATCACGCATGTTGATTTGGAAGTGCCGGAGGGGCAGAAGATTTGTAATCTTCCTTTTTGTTTCTTTTTGGACCATGTATATTTACATGTTTTTAGTGTTGGAAACGTGTATTGTAAATCGGTTGGCGTGTAACACCCCGACCCTTTACCTGGCAACGATATTGTCTGCTTTGGGTAAAAACCCTCATGATTTTGTTCTTCTCAGGGGGTCACCCATCTTTACATTGCTCCAGCATAAGCACGCTTAACTATGGAGTTCTGCTAGGGTCTCTTCCACTTGAGAAAAGATCTCGTTGAATATAAGGGTACAAGATTTTTCTTTTATAGTCCAAGAACTCCCTCTCTCTTTCTGATGTAGGATACCAGGATATCACAATTCAACCCTTTAGGGTTGCACGTCCCCGTCTATGTGTCATGCGAGACGATAGGGGTCCACACTCGGAGGTGAGGAGAGTCGGCTCTGAGTGGTAGCTAATCGTTGCTGAATCAGTCGAATCTTCTTGGTTGTCTCTTATATAAGATCTGGTCCAAAAAGTGCATTCTCTCCTACTTCAGTCCAACAAATTGGTGAACGGCACGGTCTTCTGTAAAGAGCTTCATAGGGTGGCATGCCAATACTGAACTGGTAGCTGTTGTTGTAAGCGAACTCGACCGACGGTAGGTACTTTTCTCAATGTCCCTTGAAATCCATGACGCAAGCTCGAAGCATGTCTTCTAGAGTTTTAATTGTGTGTTCAGATTGTCTGTCAGTTTGTGAATAAAAAGCCGTGCTGAAACAAAGCTCCGTTTCTAAAGCAGCTTGTAGGCTTTACCAGAATCGCGAGGTGAAACGTGGGTCTCGATTTGATACGATAGATAACGAAACTCTATGAAGACGAACGATTTCCCAAACATATTTTTGACTAAGGTTTTCTAATTTTTCGATCATCTGAACAGGTAGGAAATGTGCTGACTTGGTGAGACGATCCACGATTATCCAGATAGAGTTGTGTCCTACTGGTGACCTTGATAGTCCAGAGACAAAGTCCATAGTGATGTGGTCCCATTTCTATTGAGGTATCTCCAGGGGTTGAAGGGTTCCTCCTGGTCTTTAGTGCTCGGCCTTCACTTGCTAACATGTAAGGCATTTGGCTACGAAGTTTGTTACATCCTTTTTCATGCCATTCCACCAATAGTACCTCTTCAAATCTTGGTACATCTTTGTTCCTCTGAGGTGGACCGCAAAGAGTGACTAATGATGCTCCTTCAGGATGTCTCTCCTTAGATCGTCGACCTTCGGTTCGAAAAGCCTACCTAGGTATGTCAGATGTTCGTGTTTGTTGACTACCCAACCTGGTTTCTATTCCTTCGTGATAAGACGCTTTTGAATAAATTCAGATTCTTGGTCATACTTTTGGGCATTCATGATTTGCTGACAAAGATTTGTCGTTGCCACGGTTAGATAAAAATAGTTTCCATCTCCTGATTCTGATGGTTGGAGTCGATATTCGTTGAGTATTCCCATCATGTTCCATTCCCTTACCGTTATACCAGCCAACGTGCTCTTTATCCTCTGACTAAGGGCGTTAACCACCACATTCGCTTTACCCGGGTGATAGTCTAAAGTGAACTGATAGTCCTCCAGGTATTCCATCCATCGACGTTGTCTCATGTTGAGGTCCTTCTGGGTGAATAGGTACTTCAGACTTTTGCGGTTCGAGAATAGTTTGAACTGTTCTCCATAAAGATAGTGCCTTCATAACTTTAGTGTGAATACCACGGTTGCAAGCTCTAGGTCATGAGTAGGATAGTTCTGCTCGTGAGGTTTTAACTATCTTGATCCATAGGCTACTACCTTATCGTTTTGCATCACACGTATCCTAAGCCTTCCTTAGACGCGTCGTAATACACTGTATATCCAACCTCTCTTTCAGGTATGATTAGGATAGAAGCGCTAGTCAATCTTTTCTTAAGCTCTTGAAAAGCCATCTCACATTTATTAGTCCATTTAAACTTCACTCTCTTATGTGTTAATCTTGTCATTGGCCACGCCAGTTTAGAGAAATCTTAGATAAACCTTCGATAATATCCAACTAGTCCCAGAAAATTACGAATTTCAAAGACGTTCTCGGGTGGCTTCCAATCCAAAATGGCTTCCACTTTGGCTTGATCTAAGCTATCCCTTCTTTGGAAATCACGTGTCTTAGAAACTTCACTTCATGTAACCAAAATTCGCACTTGCTTGCCTTTGCATAGAGTTGTGAATCCCTTAGCTTCTGTAAAATAATCCTTAAATGCTGCTCATGTTCTTCCTCAATTCTTGAATATACCAAGATGTCGTCTATAAAAACTACTACAAACTGGTCGAGGTAGGGATAAAAAAGTCTGTTCATCAAACTCATGAAAATTCTTGGGGCATTCGTCAATCCAAAAGGCATCTCCACGAACTCATAGTGTCCATATCGCGTTCTAAAGGCTATCTTTGGAATATATTTCTCTTTAACTCGGAGTTGGTGATAGCCTGAGCGTAGATCGATCTTTGAGAAATAGGCTGACCCTCGAAGCTGGTCAAAGAGATCGTTTATGTGGGGTAAAGGGTATCGATTCTTGATCGTTACTTTATTCAACTGACGGTAGCCGATGTAAAGACATAAGGTTCCATCCTTCTTCTTGGTAAATAATGCCAGTGCTCCCTACGACAATGTACTTAGACAGATAAAACCCTTACTGAGAAATTCTTGAAGTTGATCCTTTAACTCTCTTAGCTTGGCGGGAGCCATCCGGTGTGCTGCGATCGAAATCGGTGTAGTTTCAGTTGGAGCTCTATTGAAAACTTGACCTCACAGTGTGGGGATAATCCAGGTAGTTCTTCCGGGAATACATCTTCATATTCACACATGACTCATGGTAACTCAGGGGTTGATGAGACGTTTATACTAGCAAGCAGGCAGGTTAATCTTCCTACAAAGTTATTCGATTCGCGCTCTTTTGCACTACTCGGGGTTAAGGTTTTGCATCGTTCTCCTTGAATTCGCACGGTAGTGCCATCCTCTACTTGTGCCCATATTTTCTTCTATCGGCAATCCATGATAGCACATGTCTAGAGAGCTAATCCATTCCAAGAATCACATCGTACCCGTTAAAGTCCATTACTCGTAAGTCGCAAGTCACAAGGGTATCAATTACTCGCAACGTACACGCTCTACAAACGAAATCTACTCGTGCTAGACTTCCTAAGGGTGTAATAACGCTTAGGGTTTGGTTTAGGGCCTCAGGTTCCAAGAGCAAAGATTTCATGCAGGCTAAAGATATAAAGGAATGGGATGCTCTAGAATCAAATAGCACTTTCACTAAGGTATTAAACAATAAGAACATACCTTATATGATCTGGGTATGTCGGGACATACATAAATATAAATAAAGGGATATTCTAGCCATTTATTTATATTTACATACGTTAGTTATTACATCATAAAGAAGTTCTGAACCTTTTAAAAATACATAACTATTACAATTTTACCAAGAAATTTCAAAAATCACACTAAGTACGGAAAAAACTAAATATAAGAACAAAAGCGAAGGTCTCGACTCCTCAATATGCATCAGCGGGATCCATGTGCTCTTGGAACTCACCTTGTTTTTCAAACTCTTCTTCTTCCTCTAGGATGACTTCCTTCAAGAACTTCTCCTTACCTGTGGCACGAATGCCATGAGCCAAGACCTAGAAGCAAAACACTCAAACCTTCTAACTAATCTCACGGAACAAAACTCTCCACAACACATACCATATAACACCCAGTACAATTTATAGTCAATGAGACATATAAATTTATGATAGTATAGCAGATAAGCCAATAAACATGTGCATATGAGATGCCGTGTATGTAATGCAGATGCCCAATCCAACATGCACCCAGATTATAACAGGAATTTTATGTCGGGAATCACCAGAGTAGACTTACACATGTATTTGATCACCAAAGCCATCATCATGCCTTGTCACGAATAATAAACGCACGCCTTGGCTTCATGCCTTAGCTGTTTTACTCAATGGCAACGACGTGGGGTCCGTGCCATACTTGAGGCCAACAAATTCAATAATCAATCAATCAGTCATATCAGACATATAATAAGCAGTTTATCCCACCTTAAGACTCGTGATACCTTCGCCGATGTCAACCCAAAGTCTAAGTGATAATCAAAAAAATTCAAGAGACATTTCACATTATACATAGTACCAAGATGAGGAATTTAGGACCACTATAATTGGGATCTTCTCTGAATTACCACCATAGTGGGAATAGGTCCACCGAATTAGGCTCTTCTTTGAGATTACCCTTCAAAACATCGCGGTAATGGGGTTTAGGTCCGCCATAATTGGGCTCTTCTCCAAAATTACCACCACAATGGAATTAGGTTCGCCGAATTATGCTCTTCTCCGAATTACCCAATTTACCCACGTCGACACCACTTCCATAATATAACCATAACTCAAGGAGCGACGAAATCAAAGAGACATCAATACCAAAGTGCTAGCGACGAACCCGTGGTGCCTAACAATATCCGTAAACCATTTCAAACACCGGAGACACACCCAGGGTGTATAAGCTAAAATTATTTCAAACACCGGGGATGCACCCAAGGTGTATAAACCAAAATATTTTCAAAAATGGCAACCAGGGACGCCTTAGACTTAGAATCAAGAATGACAATCTCAATACAGCCCATCCCCACAACGGTTTGCACAAATAGACTCCAATATGCCAGGATGCAAGTGACAATGTCAATAATGTATGGTATGGATCTCAAATACAACCATCTACAGTATGGCATCAACTAGCATGGCAAGATTCATGGTACAACGCATAAGCATAAGGTACAAGTATGTGAAGTACAAGCTATAATTCTTAAGATATGATTCAACATGATCGCATGAATTTTAAATCATCATATATTCACTTAGAAATACTAATCAACTAATTCAAATCAATCATCATATAAAAACTCGGATCTCATAGTAAAGGGAACTCAAACATACACTTAACAACTTTTAAGGCCAAAATCTAGTATTAAATTAAAAGGGCCGATAAGGTTTTGGGATATCTAGATTTGGAATCAAGTTATGATTTTTAAACACCATTTAGATAAAAATATTTCTTACAACTCTCATGTTTAACACCAAGGTCAAAACCTAAGACAAAAGGGTGAACAAAACATCCTAAGCAAAAATAGTTCAGCACTTTTCTCAAGATTTTACCAAAAATATGCTTCTGTTGGTCTTGGTTTCGAGGTATCACATCAAGTCCAAATGCGCCCATTTTTGAGTATGTTCTATTTCAACAAGTCCCCTACAAGTTTTATGTTTAGATCTAAAGGTAGTTGTTTGAAACAATTTAGACTTTTTGGCTATTTTAGAAAATAGATTCTGTCAGCCACCAAAACTCAGTAGAGCCTATTTTGAACAGAGGGTTTGAAATGGTTTTGGGATATCATCCTGAGGCTTTAAGGTCTGATTTCTGGGCAGAAACTACTTAAATATGTTATCTATAATGTTCATGTAGATCACGTTTGGAATAGGTCACTAAAAATATGAGTTTTGGGCTATATAAAAATATGTGATAGAAGTGTCCCTTGAGGGCTGAGACTCAATAGGGACTTTCAAAGAGATTTTGACCTGTCAAAACTCAATAATTTGTGCTTATATTTGGTGGGTAGATGGATATACATGTTATCTACAACTTTTATGTTTTGGCCAAAGTTCGGATCTCATTTTAAACTAGGTTTTCCAAGTCGGTATTGTTGACTAGTTGAAAAAAGACATACTTTGGTAAAATTGCAATATTTCGAGTTCTACTTATGAAAATAAATTGAAACTAACTTTGGATGAAAAATAGCACAAAAATCTAAATCTGGACATAAAGAACATGCTTAGATCGATTTTTTACATTGAGTTATGGCATTCCGAAGTTCAGGACAGAATCATCTATGTTCTCAAAAATCAAGTCTCTTAGAGTCCCAGTCTTCTACTTATGTTATGTCAAGTTTTTTTTTTCTATTTCTTTACATGCTTGTATTTTAGACATTAATATCAAGGCTCCAGAAACACAACAACCCCAAATTTTCAACTATAATGCCTTTTCGGTTTGATTTCGATTCTCGATTGTTAAAGTGTTTAAAGGGATGTGTTGGGAGATATTTTGAGAGATATTAAACATTAGGTTTAGAAGTTTTACTTACTTGTTTGAGGGATCAAAGAATGGTAGTATGAAAGGACTTAGCTTTAGAAAAAGTCATTTCCTTGATTTCTCCTTCCTTTCTTCTTTTCTTCTCCCTCATTTCTCTCAAACTTGTGGAACACCTCAAGAATACTCAAATATGGTCTCTCTCCTCTCTTGGACGAAAATAATGAAGGGGGAAAGAGGGTGTTTGGCTTGATTTATATAGAGAATGCTAGGGAACATCATAATAGCATTTAAGTCATTTTTCTCCTTTTTCTCTTCCACTTCACATGGGTTGAATTGATATGAGTTCACATGGTGCAAGTTTTGAGCCGTATACATCAGATAGGATGCTATTTGGGGGACAAAACCTGATCTCACATCAATCAAGGGGTTTTGCAATGGTTTACGTGCCTTTTTGTGCTAGAAAATACTTTAAAAGTTAATTTGATGTATCTTTTTGGTGTCTTTTCCTAGTGAGACCTATTATTTTAGTATGTTTATGATAAATATAGTATTTTCATGTATTATGATAGTTTTCATAACAATTGATTAAATAGTTGCAGGCTTTTAAGTCAAATTAAGCTATTTTGGTAATATATGAATTTTTGACTTATTTTGTTGTGTATGACCTTTAATAATAATTTATTTACTTTTGTTAATTTATAACATTATATTGTTATGTATATTACTTGCCCAACAAGTATTGGATCATCATAAGTGTAACGATCCGGTATAGACCCTAGTTGTAACAACCCTATTGATAACGACCTGCGTAAAGAACCAACCCAAACCCTAATGTTAGTGGCGGATAGTCCACAAGGCCATAGAATATAGAAGAAGTTCAAAACCCTAACTCGAATCGTAAACCCTAAGTTCGGCCCGAAAACCCTAAAAAGGTCCAAACCTCAGGTAACAAAACCTTAACACCCAGAGAGTCTCCTAACATTCTAAATGAAGTAAATATCATAAAATAATGAATTAAAAATAAAAAAATTCTCACAAAAGGATAAAATGACCATTTTGCCCCTAATACAGCAAAAAGCCTTAAAAATTCAAATTTTGACATATGGATACACTAAATTAAGGATTTAAGTACAATTAAGTGGTAAAAGACAAAATAACATAAAAAATGACAAAAATTCCCCTTAGTGGCCGACCACCTTGGGAAATGTGCCTAAAAGTGACTTATTTTCTTCTTTTTAGCTTTAAATGATGAGAAATGAATTAAATGAGGTATTATGATGATCTCAAACTTGTTGAACAAGTAATATATCTAATAATGTAGTGTTATAAGTCAACAAAAGCAAACTAATTATTGTTGAAGTTCATACACAACAAAATAAGTCAAAAAATCCTATATTGCCAAAATAGCTTAATTTGACTTAAAAGACTACATTTATTTAATCAATTGCTATGAAATTTATGATAATACATGAAAATACTATACGTATCATAAATTTATTAATATAATAAGTCTCAATAAAAAATGACACCAAAAAGATACATCAAATTAACTTTTAATGTATTTTCTTGCACAATAGGGGCACGAAAGCCGAGGCAAACCCCCTGATTGATGGGAATCAGATTTTTTGTCCCCCAATCAGCCCCCTAGCAACATATAGCTTCCCCATATCTGATTTTAGCCCACAAAAAAA
The DNA here is from genome assembly GCA_032360265.1 of Heliamphora ciliata. Classification (NCBI taxonomy): domain Eukaryota; kingdom Viridiplantae; phylum Streptophyta; class Magnoliopsida; order Ericales; family Sarraceniaceae; genus Heliamphora; species Heliamphora ciliata. Next base: position 18,196 of record JAUMHN010314687.1, read on the forward strand.
TCAAATCAATTCAAATCAACTCAAATCACATTTAATGGAATGAAGAAAAAGGAAGCTTCCTTGTGTACTTCTTGT